>JAZDXF010000209.1:0-115983 GCA_038380155.1 Pseudococcus jackbeardsleyi
ATATTTAAATATTGAATATTGAATATTGAATATTGAATATTGAATATTGAAAATTATTTATTAAATATTTAAATATTGAATTTTAAATATTAAATATTCAAAATTAATTATTAAATATTTAAATATTGAATTTTAAATATTAAAACTTAATTTTTAAATATTCAAATATTAAATATTAAAAATTAATTTTTAAATATTTAAATATTGAATTTTAAATATTAAAAATTAATTTTTAAATATTCAAATATTAAATATTAATTAACAATTAAATATTTAAATATTGAATTTTAAATATTAAAAATTAATTTTTAAATATTCAAATATTAAATATTAAATATTAATTTTCAAATATTTAAATATTGAATTTTAAATATTAAAATTTCTTTTTAAATATTTCTAAATATTAAATATTAAAAATTAATTATTAAATATTTAAATATGAATTTTAAATATTAAAAATTAATTTTTAGATATTTAAATATTAAATATTAATTTTCAAATATTCAAATATTAAATATTCAAAATTAATTATTAAATATTTAGATATTGAATTTTAAATATTAAAAATTAATTTTTAAATATTCAAATATTAAATATTCAAAATTAATTATTAAATATTTAAATATTGAATTTTAAATATTAAAAATTAATTTTTAAATATTCAAATATTAAATATTCAAAATTGATTATTAAATATTTAAATATTGAATTTTAAATATTAAAAATTAATTTTTAAATATTCAAATATTAAATATTAATTTTCAAATATTCAAATATTAAATATTCAAAATTAATTATTGCATATTTAAATATTGAATATTGAATATTGAATATTGAAAATTAATTATTAAATATTTAAATATTGAATTTTAAATATTAAATATTAATTTTTAAATATTCAAATATTAAATATTAATTTTTAAATATTCAAATATTAAATATTCAAAATTAATTATTAAATATTTAAATATTGAATTTTAAATATTAAAACTTAATTTTTAAATATTCAAATATTAAATATTAAAAATTAATTTTTAAATATTTAAATATTGAATTTTAAATATTAAAAATTTATTTTTAAATATTCAAATATTAAATATTGAAAATTAACAATTAAATATTTAAATATTGAATTTTAAATATTAAAAATTAAATTTAAATATTCAAATATTAAATATTGAATATTAATTTTCAAATATTCAAATATTAAATATTAATTTTTAAATATTCAAATATTAAATATTAAAAATTAATTATTAAATATTTGAATATTGAATTTTAAATATTAAAAACTAATTTTTAAATATTCAAATATTAAATATTCAAAATTGATTATTAAATATTTAAATACTGAATTTTAAATATTAAAAATTAATTTTTAAATATTCAAATATTAAATATTGAAAATTAATTATTAAATATTTAAATATTGAATTTTAAATATTAAAAATTAATTTTTAAATATTCAAATATTAAATATTAATTTTTAAATATTCAAATATTAAATATTAATTTTCAAATATTAAATATTAATTTTCAAATATTCAAATATTAAAAATTAAAAATTTATGATAAAATATTAAAATATTTAAATTAAAATATTAAAAATTAATTTTTAAATATTCAAATATTAAATATTAAAAATTAATTATTAAATATTTAAATATTGAATTTTAAATATTAAAAATTAATTTTTAAATATTCAAATATTAAATATTAATTTTCAAATATTCAAATATTAAATATTCAAAATTATTTATTGCATATTTAAATATTGAATATTGAATATTGAAAATTAATTATTAAATATTTAAATATTGAATTTTAAATATTAAATATTAATTTTTAAATATTCAAATAATAAATATTCAAATATTAAATATTCAAAATTAATTATTAAATATTTAAATATTGAATTTTAAATATTAAAAATTAATTTTTAAATATTCAAATATTGAATATTAAAAATTAATTTTTAAATATTCAAATATTGAATATTAAAAATTAATTTTTAAATATTCAAATATTGAATTTGAAATATTAAAAATTAATTTTTAAATATTCAAATATTAAATAGGTATTAAAAATTAATTTTTAAATATTCAAACATTAAATATTAAAAATTAATTATTAGGTAATTACTTAAATATTGAATTTTAAATATTAACAATTGATTTTTAAATATTCAAACATTAAATATCAAAAATTAATTATTAATTATTTAAATATTGAATTTTAAATATTAAAAATTGATTTTTAAATATTCAAATATAAAATATACAAAACTCATTATTAAATATTTAAATAGTGAATTTTAAATATTAAAAATTAATTATTAATTATTTAAATATTGAATTTTAAATATTAAAAATTGATTTTTAAATATTCGAATATTAAATATTCGAAACTAATTATTAAATATTTAAATATTGAATTTTAAATATTAAAAATTAATTTTTAAATATTCAAATATTAAATATTAATTTATAAATATTAAAATATTAAATATTCAAAATTAATTATTAAATATTTAAATATTAAAAATTAATTTTTAAATATTCAAATATTAAATATTAAATATATATTTTTAAATATACAAATATTAAATAATATATTACAAATATTCAAATATTAAATATTCAAAATTAATTATTGCATATTTAAATATTGAATATTGAATATTGAATATTGAAAATTAATTATTGAATATTTAAATATTGAATTTTAAATATTAAATATTCAAAATTAATTATTAAATATTTAAATATTGAATTTTAAATATTAAAAATTAATTTTTAAATATTCAAATATTAAATATTAAAAATTAACAATTAAATATTTAAATATTGAATTTCAAATATTAAAAATTAATTTTTAAATATTCAAATATTAAATATTAAATATTAATTTTCAAATATTCAAATATTAAATATTAATTTTTAAATATTCAAATATTAAATATTAAAAATTAATTATTAAATATTTAAATATTGAATTTTAAATATTAAAAACTAATTTTTAAATATTCAAATATTAAATATTCAAAATTGATTATTAAATATTTAAATACTGAATTTTAAATATTAAAAATTAATTTTTAAATATTCAAATATTAAATATTAAAAATTAATTATTAATTATTTAAATATTGAATTTTAAATATTAAAAATTGATTTTTAAATATTCAAATATTAAATATTCAAAATTAATTATTAAATATTTAAATATTGAATTTTAAATATTAAAAATTTATTTTTAAATATTCAAATATTAAATATTGAAAATTAACAATTAAATATTTAAATATTGAATTTTAAATATTAAAAATTAAATTTAAATATTCAAATATTAAATATTGAATATTAATTTTCAAATATTCAAATATTAAATATTAATTTTTAAATATTCAAATATTAAATATTAAAAATTAATTATTAAATATTTATATATTGAATTTTAAATATTAAAAATTAATTTTTAAATATTCAAATATTAAATATTCAAAATTAATTATTAAATATTTAAATATTGAATTTTAAAATGTTAAAAATTAATTTTTAAATATTCAAATATTCAAATATTAAATATTCAAAATTAATTATTGCATATTTAAATATTGAATATTGAATATTGAAAATTAATTATTGAATATTTAAATATTGAATTTTAAATATTAAATATTAATTTTTAAATATTCAAATATTAAATATTAAAAATTAATTATTAAATATTTAAATATTGAATTTTAAATATTAAAAACTAATTTTTAAATATTCAAATATTAAATATTGAAAATTAACAATTAAATATTTAAATATTGAATTTTAAATATTAAAAATTAATTTTTAAATATTTAAATATTAAATATTCAAAATTAATTATTAAATATTTAAATATTGAATTTTAAATATTAAATATTAATTTTTAAATATTCAAATATTAAATATTCAAAATTAATTATTAAATATTTAAATATTGAATTTTAAATATTAAAAATTAATTTTTAAATATTCAAATATTAAATATTAAAAATTAATTATTAAATATTTAAATATTGAATTTTAAATATTAAAAACTAATTTTTAAATATTCAAATATTAAATATTCAAAATTGATTATTAAATATTTAAATACTGAATTTTAAATATTAAAAATTAATTTTTAAATATTCAAATATTAAATATTAAATATTAATTTTCAAATATTCAAATATTAAATATTAATTTTTAAATATTCAAATTTTAAATATTCAAAATTAATTATTAAATATTTAAATATTGAATTTTAAATATTAAAAATTAATATTTAAATATTCAAATATTAAAGATTCAAATATTAAATATTCAACATTAATTATTAAATATTTAAATATTGAATTTTAAATATTAAAAATTAATTTTTAAATATTCAAATATTAAATATTGAAAATTAACAATTAAATATTTAAATATTGAATTTTAAATATTAAAAATTAATTTTTAAATATTCAAATATTAAATATTAATTTTCAAATATTCAAATATTAAATATTCAAAATTAATTATTGCATATTTAAATATTGAATATTGAATATTGAATATTGAAAATTAATTATTGAATATTTAAATATTGAATTTTAAATATTAAATATTAATTTTTAAATATTAAAATATTAAATATTAATTTTAAATATTCAAATATTAAATATTCAAAATTAATTATTAAATATTTAAATATTGAATTTTAAATATTAAATATTAATTTTTAAATATTCAAATATTAAATATTCAAAATTAACTATTAAATATTTAAATATTGAATTTTAAATATTAAAAATTAATTTTTAAATATTCAAATATTGAATATTAAAAATTAATTTTTAAATATTTAAATATTGAATTTTAAATATTAAATATTCAAAATTAATTATTAAATATTTAAATATTGAATTTTAAATATTAAAAATTAATTTTTAAATATTCAAATATTAAATATTCAAAATTAATTATTGAATATTAAAATATTAAATATTAAAAATTAATTTTTTAATATTCAAATATTAAATATTCAAAACTAAGTATTGAATATTTAAATATTGAATTTTAAATATTAAAAATTAATTTTTAAATATTCAAATATTAAATATTCAAAATTAATTATTAAATATTTAAATATTGAATTTTAAATATTAAAATTAATTTTAAATATTCAAATATTAAATATTAATTTTAATTATTAAATATTAAATATTGAATTTTAAATATTCAAATATTAAATATTAATTTTTAAATATTCAAATATTAAATATTAAAATTAATGATTAAATATTAAAATATTATTTAAATATTGAATTTTAAATATTCAAATATTAAATTTTAATTTTTAAATATTCAAATATTAAATATTCAAAATTAATTATTGAATATTTAAATAATGAATATTGAATATTGAAAATTAATTTTTAAATATTCAAATATTATAAATTAATTATTAAATATTCAAGTATTAAATATTAAAAATTAATTTTAAATATTAATTATTAAATATTCAAAATTGATTAAAAAATATTTAAATATTGAATTTTAAATATTAAAAATTAATTATTAAATACTCAAATATTGAATATTAAAAATTAATTATTAAATATTCAAATATTGAATATTCAAAATTAATTAAATATTAATTTTAAATATTCAAATATTAAATATTAAAATTAATTTAAATATTAAATTAATTTAAATATTGAATTTTAAATATTAAAAATTAATTTTTAAATATTCAAATATTAAATATTAAAATTAATTATTAAATATTTAAATATTGAATTTTAAATATTAAAATTAATTTTTAAATATTCAAATATTAAATATTAAAATTAATTATTAAATATTTAAATATTGAATTTTAAATATTGAAAATTAATTTATTAAATATTTAAATATTGAATTTTAAATATTCAAATATTAAATATTCAAAATTAATTATTAAATATTTAAATATTGAATTTTAAATATTAAAACTTAATTTTTAAATATTCAAATATTAAATATTAAAAATTAATTTTTAAATATTTAAATATTGAATTTTAAATATTAAAAATTAATTTTTAAATATTCAAATATTAAATATTGAAAATTAACAATTAAATATTTAAATATTGAATTTTAAATATTAAAAATTAATTTTTAAATATTCAAATATTAAATATTAAATATTAATTTTTAAATATTCAAATATTAAATATTAATTTTTAAATATTCAAATATTAAATATTCAAAATTAATTATTAAATATTTAAATATTGAATTTTAAATATTAAAAATTAATTTTTAAATATTCAAATATTAAATATTCAAAATTGATTATTAAATATTTAAATACTGAATTTTAAATATTAAAAATTAATTTTTAAATATTCAAATATTAAATATTCAAAATTAATTATTAAATATTTAAATATTGAATTTTAAATATTAAAAATTAATTTTTAAATATTCAAATATTAAATATTCAAAATTAATTATTAAATATTTAAATATGAATTTTAAATATTAAAAATTAATTTTTAGATATTTAAATATTAAATATTAATTTTCAAATATTCAAATATTAAATATTCAAAATTAATTATTGCATATTTAAATATTGAATATTGAATATTGAATATTGAAAATTAATTATTGAATATTTAAATATTGAATTTTAAATATTAAAAATTAATTATTAAATATTAAAATATTAAATATTCAAAATTAATTATTAAATATTTAAATATTGAATTTTAAATATTAAAAATTAATTTTTAAATATTCAAATATTAAATATTCAAAATTGATTATTAAATATTTAAATATTGAATTTTAAATATTAAAAATTAATTTTTAAATATTCAAATATTAAATATTAATTTTCAAATATTCAAAATTAATTATTGCATATTTAAATATTGAATATTGAATATTGAATATTGAAAATTAATTATTAAATATTTAAATATTGAATTTTAAATATTAAATATTAATTTTTAAATATTCAAATATTAAATATTAATTTTTAAATATTCAAATATTAAATATTCAAAATTAATTATTAAATATTTAAATATTGAATTTTAAATATTAAAACTTAATTTTTAAATATTCAAATATTAAATATTAAAAATTAATTTTTAAATATTTAAATATTGAATTTTAAATATTAAAAATTAATTTTTAAATATTCAAATATTAAATATTGAAAATTAACAATTAAATATTTAAATATTGAATTTTAAATATTAAAAATTAATTTTTAAATATTCAAATATTAAATATTAATTTTCAAATATTCAAATATTAAATATTAATTTTTAAATATTCAAATATTAAATATTAAAAATTAATTATTAAATATTTGAATATTGAATTTTAAATATTAAAAACTAATTTTTAAATATTCAAATATTAAATATTCGAAATTGATTATTAAATATTTAAATACTGAATTTTAAATATTAAAAATTAATTTTTAAATATTCAAATATTAAATATTCAAAATTGATTATTAAATATTTAAATATTGAATTTTAAATATTAAAAATTAATTTTTAAATATTCAAATATTAAATATTAATTTTCAAATATTCAAATATTAAATATTAATTTTCAAATATTCAAATATTAAATATTAATTTTCAAATATTCAAATATTAAATATTCAAAATTAATGATTAAATATTAAAATATTGAAATTTAAATATTAAAAATTAATTTTTAAATATTCAAATATTAAATATTAAAAATTAATTATTAAATATTTAAATATTGAATTTTAAATATTAAAAATTAATTTTTAAATATTCAAATATTAAATATTAATTTTCAAATATTCAAATATTAAATATTCAAAATTATTTATTGCATATTTAAATATTGAATATTGAATATTGAAAATTAATTATTAAATATTTAAATATTGAATTTTAAATATTAAATATTAATTTTTAAATATTCAAATAATAAATATTCAAATATTAAATATTCAAAATTAATTATTAAATATTTAAATATTGAATTTTAAATATTAAAAATTAATTTTTAAATATTCAAATATTGAATATTCAAAATTAATTATTGAATATTAAAATATTGAATATTAAAAATTAATTTTTAAATATTTAAATATTAAATTTGAAATATTAAAAATTAATTTTTAAATATTCAAATATTAAATATTGATTTTTAATTATTAAATATTTAAATATTAAATATTAATTATTAAATATTAATTTTAAAATATTCAAACATTAAATATTAAAAATTAATTATTAATTACTTAAATATTGAATTTTAAATATTAACAATTGATTTTAAATATTCAAACATTAAATATCAAAAATTAATTATTAATTATTTAAATATTGAATTTTAAATATTAAAAATTGATTTTTAAATATTCAAATATTAAATATTCAAAACTAATTATTAAATATTTAAATATTGAATTTTAAATATTAAAAATTAATTATTAATTATTTAAATATTGAATTTTAAATATTAAAAATTGATTTTTAAATATTCGAATATTAAATATTCGAAACTAATTATTAAATATTTAAATATTGAATTTTAAATATTAATTTTTTAATATTCAAATATTAAATATTCAAAATTAATTATTAAATATTCAAATATTAAATATTCAAAATTAATTATTGAATTTTAAATATTAAAAATTAATTTTTAAATATTCAAATATTAAATATTAAATATTAATTTTTAAATATTCAAATATTAAATATTAATTTTCAAATATTAAATATTAATTTTCAAATATTCAAAATTAATTATTGCATATTTAAATATTGAATATTGAATATTGAATATTGAATATTGAAAATTAATTATTGAATATTTAAATATTGAATTTTAAATATTAAATATTCAAAATTAATTATTAAATATTTAAATATTGAATTTTAAATATTAAAAATTAATTTTTAAATATTCAAATATTAAATATTCAAAATTGATTATTAAATATTTAAATATTGTATTTTAAATATTAAAATTAATTTTTAAATATTCAAATATTAAATATTGAAAATTAACAATTAAATATTTAAATATTGAATTTCAACTATAAAAAATTAAATTTTAAATATTCAAATATTAAATATTAAATATTAATTTTCAAATATTCAAATATTAAATATTAATTTTTAAATATTCAAATATTAAATATTAAAAATTAATTATTAAATATTTAAATATTGAATTTTAAATATTAAAAACTAATTTTTAAATATTCAAATATTAAATATTCAAAATTGATTATTAAATATTTAAATACTGAATTTTAAATATTAAAAATTAATTTTTAAATATTCAAATATTAAATATTCAAAATTAATTTTTAAATATTTAAATATTGAATTTTAAATATTAAAAATTAATTTTTAAATATTCAAATATTAAATATTGAAAATTAACAATTAAATATTTAAATATTGAATTTTAAATATTAAAAATTAATTTTTAAATATTCAAATATTAAATATTGAAAATTAACAATTAAATATTTAAATATTGAATTTTAAATATAAAAAATTAATTTTTAAATATTCAAATATTAAATATTGAATATTAATTTTCAAATATTCAAATATTAAATATTAATTTTTAAATATTCAAATATTAAATATTAAAAATTAATTATTAAATATTTATATATTGAATTTTAAATATTAAAAATTAATTTTTAAATATTCAAATATTAAATATTCAAAATTAATTATTAAATATTTAAATATTGAATTTTAAAATGTTAAAAATTAATTTTTAAACATTCAAATATTCAAATATTAAATATTCAAAATTAATTATTGCATATTTAAATATTGAATATTGAATATTAATTATTAAATATTTAAATATTGAATTTTAAATATTAAAAATTAATTTTTAAATATTCAAATATTAAATATTAAAAATAAATTTTTAAATATTTAAATATTGAATTTTAAATATTAAAAATTAATTTTTAAATATTCAAATATTAAATATTGAAAATTAATAATTAAATATTTAAATATTGAATTTTAAATCTTAAAAATTAATTTTTAAATATTTAAATATTAAAAATTAATTTGTAAATATGTAAATATTAAATATTAATTTTCAAATATTCAAATATAAAATATTAATTTTTAAATATTCACAGACTAAAGATTCAACACTAATTAGTAAATATTTAAATATTTAATTTTAAATATTAGAAATTAATTTTTAAATATTCAAATACTAAATATTAAAAATTAATTATTAAATATTTAAATATTGAATTTTAAATATTAAAAATTAATTTTCAAATATTCAAATATTAAATATTCAAAATTATTTATTAAATATTTAAATATTGAATTTTAAATATTAAAAATTAATTTTAAATATTCAAATATTAAATATTAAATATTAATTTTCAAATATTCAAATATCAAATATTAATTTTTAAATATTCAAATATTAAATATTCAAAATTAATTATTAAATATTTAAATATTGAATTTTAAATATCAAATATTAATTTTTAAATATTCAAATATTAAATATTCAAATATTAAATATTCAAAATTGATTATTAAATATTTAAATATTGAATTTTAAATATTAAAAATTAATTTTTAAATATTCAAATATTAAATATTAAAAATTAATTTTTAAATATTCAAATATTGAATATTAAATTTTAATTTTCAAATATTCAAATATTAAATATTCATTTTCAAATATTCAATTATTAAATATTCAAAATTAATTATTGCATATTTAAATATTGAATATTGAAAATTAATTATTAAATATTTAAATATTGAATTTTAATTATTAAAAATTAATTTTTAAATATTCAAATATTAAATATTAATTTTTAAATATTCAAATATTAAATATTAATTTTCAAATGTTCAAATATTAAATATTCAAAATTAATTATTAAATATTTAAATATTGAATTTTAAATATTAAAAATTAATTTTTAAATATTCAAATATTAAATATTAAAAATTAATTTTTAAATATTTAAATATTGAATTTTAAATATTAAAAATTAATTTTTAAACATTTAAATATTGAATTTTAAATATTAAAAATTAATTTTCAAATATTCAAATATCAAATATTAATTTTTAAATATTCAAATATTAAATATTAAAAATTAATTATTAAATATTTAAATATTGAATTTTAAATATTAGAAATTAATTTTTAAATATTCAAATATTAAATATTAATTTTCAAATATTCAAATATTAATTATTCAAAATTAATTATTGCGTATTTAAATATTGAATATTGAATATTGAAAATTAATTATTAAATATTTAAATAGTGAATTTTAAATATTAAAAATTAATTTTCAAATGTTCAAATATTAAATATTCAAAATTAATTATTAAATATTTAAATATTGAATTTTAAATATTAAAAATTAATTTTTAAATATTCAAATATTAAATATTCAAAATTGATTATTAAATATTTAAATATTGAATTTTAAATATTAAAAATTAATTTGTAAATATTCAAATATTAAATATTAAAAATTAATTATTAAATATTTAAATATTGAATTTTAAATAATAAAAATTAATTTTTAAATATTCAAATATTAAATATTCAAAATTGATTATTAAATATTTAAATATTGAATTTTAAATATTAAAAATTACTTTTTAAATATTCAAATATTAAATATTAATTTTCATTTATTCAAAATTAATTATGGCATATTTAAATATTGAATATTGAATATTGAATATTGAAAATTAATTATTAAATATTTAAATATTGAATTTTAAATATTAAATATTAATTTTTAAATATTCAAATATTAAATATTAATTTTTAAATATTCAAATATTAAATATTCAAAATTAATTTTTAAATATTTAAATATTGAATTTTAAATATTAAAAATTAATTTTTAAATATTCAAATATTAAATATTCAAAATTGATTATTAAATATTTAAATACTGAATTTTAAATATTAAAAATTAATTTTTAAATATTCAAATATTAAATATTCAAAATTAATTATTAAATATTTAAATATTGAATTTTAAATATTAAAAATTAATTTTTAAATATTCAAATATTAAATATTAATTTTCAAATATTCAAATATTAAATATTAATTTTCAAATATTCAAATATTAAATATTAATTTTCAAATATTCAAATATTAAATATTCAAAATTAATGATTAAATATTAAAATATTGAAATTTAAATATTAAAAATTAATTTTTAAATATTCAAATATTAAATATTAAAAATTAATTATTAAATATTTAAATATTGAATTTTAAATATTAAAAATTAATTTTTAAATATTCAAATATTAAATATTAATTTTCAAATATTCAAATATTAAATATTCAAAATTATTTATTGCATATTTAAATATTGAATATTGAATATTGAAAATTAATTATTAAATAATTAAATATTGAATTTTAAATATTAAATATTAATTTTTAAATATTCAAATAATAAATATTCAAATATTAAATATTCAAAATTAATTATTAAATATTTAAATATTGAATTTTAAATATTAAAAATTAATTTTTAAATATTCAAATATTGAATATTAAAAATTAATTATTAAATATTCAAATATTGAATATTAAAAATTAATTTTTAAATATTTAAATATTGAATATTAAAAATTAATTATTAAATATTCAAATATTAAATATTGAAAATTAATAATTAAATATTTAAATATTGAATCTTAAATATTAAAAATTAATTTTTAAATATTCAAACATTAAATATTAAAAATTAATTATTAATTACTTAAATATTGAATTTTAAATATTAACAATTGATTTTTAAATATTCAAAAATTAAATATCAAAAATTAATTATTAATTATTTAAATATTGAATTTTAAATATTAAAAATTGATTTTTAAATATTCAAATATTAAATATTCAAAACTAATTATTAAATATTTAAATATTGAATTTTAAATATTAAAAATTCATGATTATTTATTTAAATATTGAATTTTAAATATTAAAACTTGATTTTTAAATATTCGAATATTAAATATTCGAAACTAATTATTAAATATTTAAATATTGAATTTTAAATATTAAATATTAATTTTTAAATATTCAAATATTAAATATTAATTTATAAATATTCAAAAATTAAATATCCAAAATTAATTATTAAATATTTAAATATTAAAAATTAATTTTTAAATATTCAAATATTAAATATTGAAAATTAACAATTAAATATTTAAATATTGAATTTTAAATATTAAAAATTAATTTTTAAATATTCAAATATTAAATATTGAAAATTAACAATTAAATATTTAAATATTGAATTTCAACTATTAAAAATTAATTTTTAAATATTCAAATATTAAATATTGAATATTAATTTTCAAATATTCAAATATTAAATATTAATTTTTAAATATTCAAATATTAAATATTAAAAATTAATTATTAAATATTTATATATTGAATTTTAAATATTAAAAATTAATTTTTAAATATTCAAATATTAAATATTCAAAATTAATTATTAAATATTTAAATATTGAATTTTAAAATGTTAAAAATTAATTTTTAAATATTCAAATATTCAAATATTAAATATTCAAAATTAATTATTGCATATTTAAATATTGAATATTGAATATTGAAAATTAATTATTGAATATTTAAATATTGAATTTTAAATATTAAATATTAATTTTTAAATATTCAAATATTAAATATTCAAAATTAATTATTAAATATTTAAATATTGAATTTTAAATATTAAAAATTAATTTTTAAATATTCAAATATTAAATATTGAAAATTAACAATTAAATATTTAAATATTGAATTTTAAATATTAAAAATTAATTTTTAAATATTTAAATATTAAATATTAATTTTCAAATATTCAAATATCAAATATTAATTTTTAAATATTCAAATATTAAATATTCAAAATTAATTATTAAATATTTAAATATTGAATTTTAAATATTAGAAATTAATTTTTAAATATTCAAATACTAAATATTAAAAATTAATTATTAAATATTTAAATATTGAATTTTAAATATTAAAAATTAATTTTCAAATATTCAAATATTAAATATTCAAAATTATTTATTAAATATTTAAATATTGAATTTTAAATATTAAAAATTAATTTTTAAATATTCAAATATTAAATATTAAATATTAATTTTCAAATATTCAAATATAAATATTAATTTTTAAATATTCAAATATTAAATATTCAAAATTAATTATTAAATATTTAAATATTGAATTTTAAATATTAAAAATTAATTTTTAAATATTCAAATATTAAATATTCAATTATTAAATATTCAAAATTGATTAAAAAATATTTAAATATTGAATTTTAAATATTAAAAATTAATTATTAAATACTCAAATATTGAATATTAAAAATTAATTATTAAATATTCAAATATTGAATATTAAATTTTAATTTTCAAATATTCAAATATTAAATATTCATTTTCAAATATTCAAATATTAAATATTCAAAATTAATTATTGCATATTTAAATATTGAATATTGAAAATTAATTATTAAATATTTAAATATTGAATTTTAATTATTAAAAATTAATTTTTAAATATTCAAATATTAAATATTAATTTTTAAATATTCAAATATTAAATATTAATTTTCAAATGTTCAAATATTAAATATTCAAAATTATGTATTAAATATTTAAATATTGAATTTTAAATATTAAAAATTAATTTTAAATATTCAAATATTAAATATTAAAAATTAATTTTTAAATATTTAAATATTGAATTTTAAATATTAAAAATTAATTTTTAAACATTTAAATATTGAATTTTAAATATTAAAAATTAATTTTCAAATATTCAAATATCAAATATTAATTTTTAAATATTCAAATATTAAATATTCAAAATTAATTATTAAATATTTAAATATTGAATTTTAAATATTAGAAATTAATTTTTAAATATTCAAATATTAAATATTAATTTTCAAATATTCAAATATTAATTATTCAAAATTAATTATTGCGTATTTAAATATTGAATATTGAATATTGAAAATTAATTATTAAATATTTAAATATTGAATTTTGAATATTAAAAATTAATTTTCAAATGTTCAAATATTAAATATTCAAAATTAATTATTAAATATTTAAATATTGAATTTTACATATTAACAATTAATATTTAAATATTCAAATATTAAATATTCAAAATTGATTATTAAAGATTTAAATATTGAATTTTAAATATTAGAAATTAATTTTTAAATATTCAAATATTAAATATTCAAAATTAATTATTAAATATTTAAATATTGAATTTTAAATATTAAAAATTAATTTTAAAATATTCAAATATTAAATATTCAAAATTGATTATTAAATATTTAAATATTGAATTTTAAATATTAAAAATTAATTTTTAAATATTCAAATATTAAATATTAATTTTCAAATATTCAAATATTAAATATTCAAAATTAATTATTGCATATTTAAATATTGAATATTGACTATTGAATATTGAAAATTAAGTATTGATTATTTAAATAGTGAGTTTTAATTATTAAATATTAATTTTGAAATAGTCACATATTCAATATTCACACTTAATTATTAAATATTTAAATATTGAATTTTAAATATTAAAAATTAATTTTTAAATATTCAAATATTAAATATTCAAAATTGATTATTAAATATTTAAATATTGAATTTTAAATATTAAAAATTAATTTTTAAATATTCAAATATTAAATATTAATTTCCAAATATTCAAATATTAAATATTCAAAATTAATTATTGCATATTTAAATATTGAATATTGAATATTGAATATTGAAAATTAATTATTAAATATTTAAATATTGAATTTTAAATATTAAATATTAATTTTTAAATATTCAAATATTAAATATTCAAAATTAATTATTAAATAATTGAATATTGAATTTTAAATATTAAAAACTAATTTTTAAATATTCAAATATTAAATATTCAAAATTGATTATTAAATATTTAAATACTGAATTTTAAATATTAAAAATTAATTTTTAAATATTCAAATATTAAATATTCAAAATTAATTATTAAATATTTAAATATTGAATTTTAAATATTAAAAATTAATTTTTAAATATTAAAATATTAAATATTAATTTTCAAATATTCAAATATTAAATATTAATTTTCAAATATTAAAATATTAAATATTAATTTTCAAATATTCAAATATTAAATATTCAAAATTAATGATTAAATATTAAAATATTGAAATTTAAATATTAAAAATTAATTTTTAAATATTCAAATATTAAATATTAAAAATTAATTATTAAATATTTAAATATTGAATTTTAAATATTAAAAATTAATTTTTAAATATTCAAATATTAAATATTAATTTTCAAATATTCAAATATTAAATATTCAAAATTATTTATTGCATATTTAAATATTGAATATTGAATATTGAAAATTAATTATTAAATATTTAAATATTGAATTTTAAATATTAAATATTAATTATTAAATATTCAAATATTAAATATTAAAAATTAATTTTTCAATATTCAAAATTAATTATTGAATATTTTAATATTGAATTTTAAATATTAAAAATTAATTTTTAAATATTCAAATATTGAATATTCAAAATTAATTATTGAATATTAAAATATTGAATATTAAAAATTAATTACTAAATATTTAATTATTGAATTTTAAATATTAATTATTAATTACTAAATATTCAAATATTAAATAATGAAAATTAATAATTAAATATTTAAATATTGAATCTTAAATATTAAAAATTAATTTTTAAATATTCAAACATTAAATATTAAAAATTAATTATTAATTACTTAAATATTGAATTTTAAATATTAACAATTGATTTTTAAATATTCAAACATTAAATATCAAAAATTAATTATTAATTATTTAAATATTGAATTTTAAATATTAAAAATTGATTTTTAAATATTCAAATATTAAATATTCAAAACTAATTATTAAATATTTAAATATTGAATTTTAAATATTAAAAATTAATTATTAATTATTTAAATATTGAATTTTAAATATTAAAAATTGATTTTTAAATATTCGAATATTAAATATTCGAAACTAATTATTAAATATTTAAATATTGAATTTTAAATATTAAAAATTAATTTTTAAATATTCAAATATTAAATATTAATTTTTGAATATTCAAATATTAAATATTCAAAATTAATTATTGAATATTTAAATATTAAAAATTAATTTTTATATATTCCAATATTAAATATTAAAAATTAATTTTTAAATATTCAAATATTAAATATTAATTTTCAAATATTCAAATATTAAATATTCAAAATTAATTATTGCATATTTAAATATTGAATATTGAATATTGAATATTGAAAATTAATTATTGAATATTTAAATATTGAATTTTAAATATTAAATATTCAAAATTAATTATTAAATATTTAAATATTGAATTTTAAATATTAAAAATTAATTTTTAAATATTCAAATATTAAATATTCAAAATTAATTTTTAAATATTTAAATATTGAATTTTAAATATTAAAAATTAATTTTTAAATATTCAAATATTAAATATTGAAAATTAACAATTAAATATTTAAATATTGAATTTTAAATATTAAAAATTAATTTTTAAATCTTCAAACATTAAATATTAAATATTAATTTTTAAATATTCAAATATTAAATATTAATTTTTAAATATTCAAATATTAAATATTAAAAATTAATTATTAAATATTTTAATATTGAATTTTAAATATTAAAAACTAATTTTTAAATATTCAAATATTAAATATTCAAAATTGATTATTAAATATTTAAATACTGAATTTTAAATATTAAAAATTAATTTTTAAATATTCAAATATTAAATATTCAAAATTAATTATTAAATATTTAAATATTGAATTTTAAATATTAAAAATTAATTTTTAAATATTCAAATATTAAATATTCAAAATTAATTATTAAATATTTAAATATTGAATTTTAAATATTAAAACTTAATTTTTAAATATTCAAATATTAAATATTAAAAATTAATTTTTAAATATTTAAATATTGAATTTTAAATATTAAAAATTAATTTTTAAATATTCAAATATTAAATATTGAAAATTAACAATTAAATATTTAAATATTGAATTTTAAATATTAAAAATTAATTTTTAAATATTCAAATATTAAATATTGAAAATTAACAATTAAATATTTAAATATTGAATTTTAAATATTAAAAATTAATTTTTAAATATTCAAATATTAAATATTGAATATTAATTTTCAAATATTCAAATATTAAATATTAATTTTTAAAGGGGAATATATAATCGCACGTCAGAAAAAAAGGTTTGCACGACGAAAATGGCATAAAAAAATCACGGCCAAAAAATGGAAATTCACGACAGAAAAAATAAGAATTGAACGACGAACCATGAACGACGAATGAATGAGAATGAACGGCAATATAGAGATTGAAAATAATTCATTCAACGACGAAATAATGTTATCACGTCGAAATAAAGTTTTGCACGGCGAGATATTACATTGAACTTAAATTCCTAAATTGGAAAAAATATTTTTGGTCGAGTATATTTTAGTGTGATTACAGGGTGTTGAATTGAAACCCAGACGCAAAGCGTAAAAATCCCGTTCCCCCCCCCCCTCACATTCTATTTAGATTTTGATTGTAATTGTGTAAAAAGGAAAAATTTATCCTCTTTTCCTTCAAAACATGGATGAAATAATTGAAAAACATCATGTTTTCCATTATGTAATTCTTTAGACTTCCTACTTTTCAAATCTTCGACAAAAATTACCTCGAGAGAATTTTTTTGCTGTTGTGTGTCTGGGTTTCAATTGAGGAGTTTTGTTTCAAAACGCAACAAAAAATTTGTTTTGAATCAAAACGCAACATCTTTTTTTGCCCCTATCTCCTCCAACCCTCCTTGAGGTACAAGTGCGAAATGACCCCAAAACATGTAGCTGGGGTCCTAAGCTTTCCAATGAGACCGCCCCGAGCCAAAACCCCCCACCCAATTTTGAATGACAGTTTTTTTTGCAATTTCCCAAAAATCACGTCTTCGGAGATGTTGCGTTTTGAAACGAAACTCCTCAATTCAACACCCTGTATTTGTAAAATTGAAAATATTTTGGGTCTATTTTGTCGTGAAGTTTTCTTTTATTCGTCGTGATGAAAACTGTCGTTATTTTTTTTTCCAATCGTGTAATAATTTTATTTGCTGTGATTCCTTTATTTGGCTGCTAGAATACATTTTTTTTGACGTGCATTCTCATTTTCTGTCGCGCATTCATTTTATCACTGTGTTTAATTTATTCTGTCGTTCACTGCATAGATTCGTCGCTTACATCCTCTAATTTCGTCGTGCAAACCCTCTATTTTGTCGTGCAAATAAATGGCACCCATTTTTAAATATTCAAATATTAAATATTAAAAATTAATTATTAAATATTTATATATTGAATTTTAAATATTAAAAATTAATTTTTAAATATTCAAATATTAAATATTCAAAATTAATTATTAAATATTTAAATATTGAATTGTAAAATGTTAAAAATTAATTTTTAAACATTCAAATATTCAAATATTAAATATTCAAAATTAATTATTGCATATTTAAATATTGAATATTGAATATTAATTATTAAATATTTAAATATTGAATTTTAAATATTAAAAATTAATTTTTAAATATTCAAATATTAAATATTAAAAATAAATTTTTAAATATTTAAATATTGAATTTTAAATATTAAAAATTAATTTTTAAATATTCAAATATTAAATATTGAAAATTAATAATTAAATATTTAAATATTGAATTTTAAATATTAAAAATTAATTTTTAAATATTTAAATATTAAATATTAATTTTCAAATATTCAAATATCAAATATTAATTTTTAAATATTCAAATATTAAATATTCAAAATTAATTATTAAATATTTAAATATTGAATTTTAAATATTAGAAATTAATTTTTAAATATTCAAATACTAAATATTAAAAATTAATTATTAAATATTTAAATATTGAATTTTAAATATTAAAAATTAATTTTCAAATATTCAAATATTAAATATTCAAAATTATTTATTAAATATTTAAATATTGAATTTTAAATATTACAAATTAATTTTTAAATATGCAACTATTAAATATTAAATATTAATGTTCAAATATTCAAATATCAAATATTAATTTTTGAATATTCAAATATTAAATATTCAAAATTAATTATTAAATATTTAAATATTGAATTTTAAATATTAAAAATTAATTTTTAAATATTCAAATATTAAATATTCAAATATTAAATATTCAAAATTGATTATTAAATATTTAAATATTGAATTTTAAATATTAAAAATTAATTTTTAAATATTCAAATATTAAATATTAAAAATTAATTTTTAAATATTCAAATATTGAATATTAAATTTTAATTTTCAAATATTCAAATATTAAATATTCATTTTCAAATATTCAAATATTAAATATTCAAAATTAATTATTGCATATTTAAATATTGAATATTGAAAATTAATTATTAAATATTTAAATATTGAATTTTAATTATTAAAAATTAATTTTTAAATATTCAAATATTAAATATTAATTTTTAAATATTCAAATATTAAATATTAATTTTCAAATGTTCAAATATTAAATATTCAAAATTAATTATTAAATATTTAAATATTGAATTTTAAATATTAAAAATTAATTTTTAAATATTCAAATATTAAATATTAAAAATTAATTTTTAAATATTTAAATATTGAATTGTAAATATTATAAATTAATTTTTAAACAATTAAATATTGAATTTTAAATAATAAAAATTAATTTTCAAATATTCAAATATCAAATATTAATTTTTAAATATTCAAATATTAAATATTCAAAATTAATTATTAAATATTTAAATATTGAATTTTAAATATTAGAAATTAATTTTTAAATATTCAAATATTAAATATTAATTTTCAAATATTCAAATATTAATTATTCAAAATTAATTATTGCATATTTAAATATTGAATATTGAATATTGAAAATTAATTATTAAATATTTAAATATTGAATTTTAAATATTAAAAATTAATTTTCAAATGTTCAAATATTAAATATTCAAAATTAATTATTAAATATTTAAATATTGAATTTTAAATATTAAAAATTAATTTTTAAATATTCAAATATTAAATATTCAAAATTGATTATTAAATATTTCAATATTGAATTTTAAATATTAAAAATTAATTTTTAAATATTCAAATATTTAATATTAAAATTAATTTTTAAATATTTAAATATTGAATTTTAAATATTAAAAATTAATTTTTAAGTATTCAAATATTAAATATTGAAAATTAATAATTAAATATTTAATTATTGAATTTTAAATATTAAAAATTAAGTTTTAAATATTCAAATATTGAATATTAAATATTAATTTTCGAATATTCAAATATTAAATATTAGTTTTCAAATATTCAAATATTAAATATTCAAAATTAATTATTGCATATTTAAATATTGAATATTGAATATTGAAAATTAATTATTGAATATTTAAATATTGAATTTTAAATATTAAAAATTAATTTTTAAATATTCAAATATTTAAATATTCAAATATTAAATATTCAAAATTAATTATTAAATATTTAAATATTGAATTTTAAATAATAAAAATCAATTTTTAAATATTCAAATATTAAATATTAAAAATAAATTTTTAAATATTTAAATATTGAATTTTAAATATTAAAAATTAATTTTTAAATATTCAAATATTAAATATTGAAAATTAATAATTAAATATTTAAATATTGAATTTTAAATATTAAAAATTAATTTTCAAATATTCAAATATTAAATATTAAATATTGATTTTCAAATATTCAAATATTAAATATTAATTTTCAAATATTCAAATATTAAATATTAATTTTCAAATATTCAAATATAAATATTCAAAATTAATTATTGCATATTTAAATATTGAAGTTTAAATATTAAAAATTAATTTTTAAATATTCAAATATTAAATATTCAAAATTGATTATTAAATATTTAAATATTGAATTTTAAATATTAAAAATTAATTTTTAAATATTCAAATATTAAATATTAATTTTCAAATATTCAAAATTAATTATTGCATATTTAAATATTGAATATTGAATATTGAATATTGAAAATTAATTATTAAATATTTAAATATTGAATTTTAAATATTAAATATTAATTTTTAAATATTCAAATATTAAATATTAATTTTTAAATATTCAAATATTAAATATTCAAAATTAATTATTAAATATTTAAATATTGAATTTTAAATATTAAAACTTAATTTTTAAATATTCAAATATTAAATATTAAAAATTAATTTTTAAATATTTAAATATTGAATTTTAAATATTAAAAATTAATTTTTAAATATTCAAATATTAAATATTGAAAATTAACAATTAAATATTTAAATATTGAATTTTAAATATTAAAAATTAATTTTTAAATATTCAAATATTAAATATTAATTTTCAAATATTCAAATATTAAATATTAATTTTTAAATATTCAAATATTAAATATTAAAAATTAATTATTAAATATTTGAATATTGAATTTTAAATATTAAAAACTAATTTTTAAATATTCAAATATTAAATATTCAAAATTGATTATTAAATATTTAAATACTGAATTTTAAATATTAAAAATTAATTTTTAAATATTCAAATATTAAATATTCAAAATTAATTATTAAATATTTAAATATTGAATTTTAAATATTAAAAATTAATTTTTAAATATTCAAATATTAAATATTAATTTTCAAATATTCAAATATTAAATATTCAAAATTAATTATTGCATATTTAAATATTGAATATTGAATATTGAAAATTAATTATTAAATATTTAAATATTGAATTTTAAATATTAAATATTAATTTTTAAATATTCAAATAATAAATATTCAAATATTAAATATTCAAAATTAATTTAAAAATATTTAAATATTGAATTTTAAATATTAAAAATTAATTTTTAAATAATCAAAAATTGAATAATAAAAATTAAATTTTAAATATTCAAATATTGAATATTAAAAATTAATTTTTAAATATTTAAATATAAAATTTGAAATATTAAAAATTAATTTTTAAATATTCAAATATTAAATATTGAAAATTAGTTATTAAATATTAACATATTGACTCTTAAATATTATAAATTACTTTTTAAATATTCAAACATTAAATATTAAAAATTAATTATTAATTACTTAAATATTGAATTTTAAATATTAAAATTTAATTTTTAAATATTCAAAAATTAAATATTAAAAATTAATTATTAATTATTTAAATATTGAATTTTAAATATTAAAAATTGATTTTTACATATTCAAATATTAAATATTCAAAACTAATTATTAAATATTTAAATATTAAATTTTAAATATTAAAAATTAATTATTAATTATTTAAATATTGAATTTTAAATATTAAAAAGTGATTTTTAAATATTCGAATATTAAATATTCGAAACTAATTATTAAATATTTAAATATTGAATTTTAAATATTAAAAATTAATTTTTAAATATTCAAATATTAAATATTAAATATTAATTTTTAAATATTCAAATATTAAATATTAATTTTCAAATATTCAAATATTAAATATTCAAAATTAATTATTGCATATTTAAATATTGAATATTGAATATTGAATATTGAATATTGAATATTGAAAATTAATTATTAAATATTTAAATATTGAATTTTAAATATTAAATATTCAAAATTAATTATTAAATATTTAAATATTGAATTTTAAATATTAAAAATTAATTTTTAAATATTCAAATATTAAATATTAAAAATTAATTTTTAAATATTTAAATATTGAATTTTAAATATTAAAAATTAATTTTTAAATATTCAAATATTAAATATTGAAAATTAACAATTAAATATTTAAATATTGAATTTTAAATATTAAAAATTAATTTTTAAATATTCAAATATTAAATATTAAATATTAATTTTCAAATATTCAAATATTAAATATTAATTTTTAAATATTCAAATATTAAATATTAAAAATTAATTATTAAATATTTAAATATTGAATTTTAAATATTAAAAACTAATTTTTAAATATTCAAATATTAAATATTCAAAATTGATTATTAAATATTTAAATACTGAATTTTAAATATTAAAAATTAATTTTTAAATATTCAAATATTAAATATTCAAAATTAATTATTAAATATTTAAATATTGAATTTTAAATACTGAAAATTAATTTTCAAATATTCAAATATTAAATATTCAAAATTAATTATTAAATATTTAAATATTGAATTATAAATATTAAAACCTAATTTTTAAATATTCAAATATTAAATATTAAAAATTATATTTTTAAATATTTAAATATTGAATTTTAAATATTAAAAATTTATTTTTAAATATTCAAATATTAAATATTGAAAATTAACAATTAAATATTTAAATATTGAATTTTAAATATTAAAAATTAATTTTTAAATATTCAAATATTAAATATTGAAAATTAACAATTAAATATTTAAATATTGAATTTTAAATATTAAAAATTAATTTTTAAATATTCAAATATTAAATATTGAATATTAATTTTCAAATATTCAAATATTAAATATTAATTTTTAAAGGGGAATATATAATCGCACGTCAGAAAAAAAGGTTTGCACGACGAAAATGGCATAAAAAAATCACGGCCAAAAAATGGAAATTCACGACAGAAAAAATAAGAATTGAACGACGAACCATGAACGACGAATGAATGAGAATGAACGGCAATATAGAGATTGAAAATAATTCATTCAACGACGAAATAATGTTATCACGTCGAAATAAAGTTTTGCACGGCGAGATATTACATTGAACTTAAATTCCTAAATTGGAAAAAATATTTTTGGTCGAGTATATTTTAGCGCGATTACAGGGTGTTGAATTGAAACCCAGACGCAAAGCGTAAAAATCCCGTTCCCCCCCACCCAAAACTTCTATTTAGATTTTGATTGTAATTGTGTAAAAAGGAAAAATTTATCCTCTTTTCCTTCAAAACATGGATGAAATAATTGAAAAACATCATGTTTTCCATTATGTAATTCTTTAGACTTCCTACTTTTCAAATCTTCGACAAAAATTACCTCGAGAGAATTTTTTTGCTGTTGTGTGTCTGGGTTTCAATTGAGGAGTTTTGTTTCAAAACGCAACAAAAAATTTGTTTTGAATCAAAACGCAACATCTTTTTTTGCCCCTATCTCCTCCAACCCTCCTTGAGGTACAAGTGCGAAATGACCCCAAAACATGTAGCTGGGGTCCTAAGCTTTCCAATGAGACCGCCCCGAGCCAAAACCCCCCACCCAATTTTGAATGACAGTTTTTTGCAATTTCCCAAAATCACGTCTTCGGAGATGTTGAGTTTTGAAACGAAACTCCTCAATTCAACACCCTGTATTTGTAAAATTGAAAATATTTTGGGTCTATTTTGTCGTGAAGTTTTCTTTTATTCGTCGTGATGAAAACTGTCGTTATTTTTTTTTACAATCGTGTAATAATTTTATTTGCTGTGATTCCTTTATTTGGCTGCTAGAATACATTTTTTTTGACGTGCATTCTCATTTTCTGTCGCGCATTCATTTTATCACTGTGTTTAATTTATTCTGTCGTTCACTGCATAGATTCGTCGCTTACATCCTCTAATTTCGTCGTGCAAACCCTCTATTTTGTCGTGCAAATAAATGGCACCCATTTTTAAATATTCAAATATTAAATATTAAAAATTAATTATTAAATATTTATATATTGAATTTTAAATATTAAAAATTAATTTTTAAATATTCAAAATTAATTATTAAATATTTAAATATTGAATTGTAAAATGTTAAAAATTAATTTTTAAACATTCAAATATTCAAATATTAAATATTCAAAATTAATTATTGCATATTTAAATATTGAATATTGAATATTAATTATTAAATATTTAAATATTGAATTTTAAATATTAAAAATTAATTTTTAAATATTCAAATTATAAATATTAAAAATTAATTTTTAAACATTTAAATATTGACTTTTAATTATTAAAAATTAATTTTTAAATAGACAAATATTAAATATTGAAAATTAATAATTAAATATTTAAATATTGAATTTTAAATATAAAAATTAATTTTTAAATATTTAAATATTACATATTAATTTTCAAATATTCAAATATCAAATATTAATTTTTAAATATTCAAATATTAAATATTCAAAATTAATTATTAAATATTTAAATATTGAATTTTAAATATTAGAAATTAATTTTTAAATATTCAAATACTAAATATTAAAAATTAATTATAAAATATTTAGATATTGAATTTTAAATATTAAAAATTAATTTTCAAATATTCAAATATTAAATATTCAAAATTATTTATTAAATATTTAAATATTGAATTTTAAATATTAAAAATTAATTTTTAAATATTCAAATATTAAATATTAAATATTAATTTTCAAATATTCAAATATCAAATATTAATTTTTAAATATTCAACTATTAAATATTCAAAATTAATTATTAAATATTTAAATATTGAATTTTAAATATTAAAAATTAATTTTTAAATATTCAAATATTACATATTCAATTATTAAATATTCAAAATTGATTATTAAATATTTAAATATTGAATTTTAAATATTAAAAATTAATTTTTAAATATTCAAATATTAAATATTAAAAATTAATTTTTAAATATTCAAATATTGAATATTAAATTTTAATTTTCAAATATTCAAATATTAAATATTCATTTTCAAATATTCAAATATTAAATATTCAAAATTAATTATTGAATATTTAAATATTGAATATTAAAAATTAATTATTAAATATTTAAATAATGAATATTGAATATTGAAAATTAATTTTTAAATATTCCAATATTAAATATGAAAAATTAATTTTTCAATATTCAAATATTAAATATTAATTTTTAAATATTCAAATATTAAATATTAATTTTTAAATATTCAAATATTAAATATTCAAAATTAATTTTTAAATATTTAAATATTGAATTTTAAATATTAAAAATTAATTTTTAAATATTCAAATATTTAATATTAAAAATTAATTTTTAAATATTTAAATATTGAATTTTAAATATTAAAAATTAATTTTTAAACATTTAAATATTGAATTTTAAATATTAAAAATTAATTTTCAAATATTCAAATATCAAATATTAATTTTTAAATATTCAAATATTAAATATTCAAAATTAATTATTAAATATTTAAATATTGAATTTTAAATATTAGAAATTAATTTTTAAATATTCAAATATTAAATATTAATTTTCAAATATTCAAATATTAATTATTCAAAATTAATTATTGCATATTTAAATATTGAATATTGAATATTGAAAATTAATTATTAAATATTTAAATATTGAATTTTAAATATTAAAAATTAATTTTCAAATGTTCAAATATTAAATATTCAAAATTAATTATTAAATATTTAAATATTGAATTTTAAATATTAAAAACTAATTTTTAAATATTCAAATATTAAATATTCAAAATTGATTATTAAATATTTAAATATTGAATTTTAAATATTAAAAATTAATTTTTAAATATTCAAATATTGAATATTAAAAATTAATTTTTAAATATTTAAATATTGAATTTTAAATATTAAAAATTAATTTTTGAATATACAAATATTAAATATTGAAAATTAATAATTAAATATTTAAATATTGAATTTTAAATATTAAAAATTAATTTTTAAATATTCAAATATTGAATATTAAATATTAATTTTCGAATATTCAAATATTAAATATTAAAATTAATTTTCAAATATTCAAATATTAAATATTCAAAATTAATTATTGCATATTTAAATATTGAATATTGAATATTGAAAATTAATTATTAAATATTTAAATATTGAATTTTAAATATTAAAAATTAATTTTTAAATATTCAAATATTTAAATATTCAAATATTAAATATTCAAAATTAATTATTAAATATTTAAATATTGAATTTAAAATAATAAAAATCAATTTTTAAATATTCAAATATTAAATATTAAAAATAAATTTTTAAATATTTAAATATTGAATTTTAAATATTAAAAATTAATTTTTAAATATTCAAATATTAAATATTGAAAATTAATAATTAAATATTTAAATATTGAATTTTAAATATTAAAAATTAATTTTCAAATATTCAAATATTAAATCTTAAATATTGATTTTCAAATATTCAAATATTAAATATTGATGTTCAATTATTCAAATATTAAATATTAATTTTCAAATATTCAAATATTAAATATTCAAAATTAATTATTGCATATTTAAATATTGAAGTTTAAATATTAAAATTAATTTTTAAATATTCAAATATTAAATATTAAAAATTAATTTTTAAATATGTAAATATTGAATTTTAAATATTAAAATTAATTTTTAAATATTCAAATATTAAATATTCAAAATTAATTGTGAAATATATAAATATTGAAATTTAAATATTAAAAATTAATATATAAATATGCAAATATTAAATATTAAAAATTAATTTTTAAACATTTAAATATTGAATTTTAAATATTAAAAATTAATTTTTAAATATTCAAATATTAAATATTGAAAATTAATTTTTAAATATTCAAATATTAAATATTAAATATTGATTTTCAAATATTCAAATATTAAATATTAATTTTCAAATATTCAAATATTAAATATTAATTTTAAAATATTCAAAAATTAAATATTAAAAATTAATTATTGAATATTAAAATATTGAATATTGAATATTGAAAATTAATTATTAAATATTTAAATATTGAATTTTAAATATTAAAAATTAATTTTCAAATGTTCAAATATTAAATATTCAAAATTATTTATTAAATATTTAAATATTGAATTTTAAATATTAAAAATTAATTTTTAAATATTCAAATATTAAATATTGAAAATTAATTATTAAATATTTAAATATTAAAAAATAATTTTTAAATATTCAAATATCAAATATTAAATATTAATTTTCAAATATTCAAATATCAAATATTACTTTTTAAATATTCAAATATTAAATATTAAATATTAATTTTCAAATATTCAAATATTAAATATTCATTTTCAAATATTCAAATATTAAATATTCAAAATTAATTATTGCATATTTAAATATTGAATATTGAATATTAATTATTAAATATTTAAATATTGAATTTTAAATATTAAAAATTAATTTTTAAATATTCAAATATTAAATATTAAAAATAAATTTTTAAATATTTAAATATTGAATTTTAAATATTAAAAATTAATTTTTAAATATTCAAATAGTAAATATTTAAAATTAATAATTAAATATTTAAATATTGAATTTTAAATATTAAAAATTAATTTTTAAATATTTAAATATTAAATATTAATTTTCAAATATTCAAATATCAAATATTAATTTTTAAATATTCAAATATTAAATATTCAAAATTAATTATTAAATATTTAAATATTGAATTTTAAATATTAGAAATTAATTTTTAAATATTCAAATATTAAATATTAAAAATTAATTATTAAATATTTAAATATTGAATTTTAAATATTAAAAATTAATTTTCAAATATTCAAATATTAAATATTCAAAATTATTTATTAAATATTTAAATATTGAATTTTAAATATTAAAAATTAATTTTTAAATATTCAAATATTGAATATTAAATATTAATTTTCAAATATTCAAATATTAAATATTCATTTTCAAATATTCAAATATTAAATATTCAAAATTAATTATTGCATATTTAAATATTGAATATTGAATATTGAAAACTAATTATTAAATATTTAAATATTGAATTTTTAAATATTAAAAATTAATTTTTAAATATTCAAATATTAAATATTGAAAATTAATAATTAAATATTTAAATATTGAATTTTAAATATAAAAATTAATTTTTAAATATTTAAATATTAAATATTAATTTTCAAATATTCAAATATCAAATATTAATTTTTAAATATTCAAATATTAAATATTCAAAATTAATTATTAAATATTTAAATATTGAATTTTAAATATTAGAAATTAATTTTTAAATATTCAAATATTAAATATTAAAAATTAATTATTAAATATTTAAATATTGAATTTTAAATATTAAAAATTAATTTTCAAATATTCAAATATTAAATATTCAAAATTATTTATTAAATATTTAAATATTGAATTTTAAATATTAAAAATTAATTTTTAAATATTCAAATATTAAATATTGAAAATTAATAATTAAATATTTAAATATTGAATTTTAAATATTAAAAATTAATTTTCAAATATTCAAATATTAATTATTAAATATTGATTTTCAAATATTCAAATATTAAATATTAATTTTCAAATATTCAAATATTAAATATTAAATATTGATTTTCAAAGATTCAAATATTAAATATTAATTTTCAAATATTCAAATATTAAATATTAATTTTCAAATATTCCAATATAAATATTCAAAAATAATAATAGCATATTTAAATAATGAACTTTAAATATTAAAATATAATTTTTTAATATTCAAATATTAAATATTAAAAATTAATTTTTAAATATTTAAATATTGAATTTTAAATATTAAAAATTAATTTTCAAATATTCAAATATTAAATATTAAAAATTAATTTTTAAACATTTAAATATTGAATTTTAAATATTAAAAATTAATTTTTAAATATTCAAATATTAAATATTGAAAATTAATAATTAAATATTTAAATATTGAATTTTAAATATTAAAAATTAATTTTTAAATATTTAAATATTGAATTTTAAATATTAAAAATTAATTTTTAATTATTTCAATATTAAATATTAATTTTCAAATATTCAAATATCAAATATTAATTTTTAAATATTCAAATATTAAATATTCAAAATTAATTATTAAATATTTAAATATTGAATTTTAAATATTAAAAATTAATTTTTAAATATTCAAATATTAAATATTCAAATATTAAATATTCAAAATTGATTATTAAATATTTAAATATTGAATTTTAAATATTAAAAATTAATTTTTAAATATTCAAATATTAAATATTAAAAATTAATTTTTAAATATTCAAATATTGAATATTAAATATTAATTTTCAAATATTCAAATATTAAATATTCATTTTCAAATATTCAAATATTAAATATTCAAAATTAATTATTGCATATTTAAATATTGAATATTGAAAATTAATTATTAAATATTTAAATATTGAATTTTAATTATTAAAAATTAATTTTTAAATATTCAAATATTAAATATTAATTTTTAAATATTCAAATATTAAATATTAATTTTCAAATGTTCAAATATTAAATATTCAAAATGAATTATTAAATATTTAAATATTGAATTTTAAATATTAAAAATTAATTTTTAAATATTCAAATATTAAATATTAAAAATTAATTTTTAAATATTTAAATATTGAATTTTAAATATTAAAAATTAATTTTTAAACATTTAAATATTGAATTTTAAATATTAAAAATTAATTTTCAAATATTCAAATATCAAATATTAAAATTAATTTTTAAATATTCAAATATTAAATATTCAAAATTAATTATTAAATATTTAAATATTGAATTTTAAATATTAGAAATTAATTTTTAAATATTCAAATATTAAATATTAATTTTCAAATATTCAAATATTAATTATTCAAAATTAATTATTGCATATTTAAATATTGAATATTGAATATTGAAAATTAATTATTAAATATTTAAATATTGAATTTTAAATATTAAAAATTAATTTTCAAATGTTCAAATATTAAATATTCAAAATTAATTATTAAATATTTAAATATTGAATTTTAATGATTAAAGATTAATTTTTAAATATTCAAATATTAAATATTCAAAATTGATTATTAAATATTTAAATATTGAATTTTAAATATTAAAAATTAATTTTTAAATATTCAAATATTTAATATTAAAAATTAATTTTTAAATAATTAAATATTGAATTTTAAATATTAAAAATTAATTATTAAGTATTAAAATATTAAATATTGAAAATTAATAATTAAATATTTAAATATTGAATTTTAAATATTAAAAATTAATTTTTAAATATTCAAATATTGAATATTAAATATTAATTTTCAAATATTCAAATATTAAATATTCATTTTCAAATATTCAAATATTAAATATTCAAAATTAATTATTGCATATTTAAATATTGAATATTGAATATTGAAAATTAATTATTAAATATTTAAATATTGAATTTTAAATATTAAAAATAAATTTTTAAATATTCAAATATTAAATATTAAAAATAAATTGTTAACTATTTAAATCTTGAATTTTAAATATTAAAAATTAATTTTTAAATATTCAAATATTAAATATTGAAAATTAATAATTAAATATTTAAATATTGAATTTTAAATATAAAAATTAATTTTTAAATATTTAAATATTAAATATTAATTTTCAAATATTCAAATATCAAATATTAATTTTTAAATATTCAAATATTAAATATTCAAAATTAATTATTAAATATTTAAATATTGAATTTTAAATATTAGAAATTAATTTTTAAATATTCAAATATTAAATATTAAAAATTAATTATTAAATATTTAAATATTGAATTTTAAATATTAAAAATTAATTTTCAAATATTCAAATATTAAATATTCAAAATTATTTATTAAATATTTAAATATTGAATTTTAAATATTAAAAATTAATTTTTAAATATTCAAATATTAAATATTGAAAATTAATAATTAAATATTTAAATATTGAATTTTAAATATTAAAAATTAATTTTCAAATATTCAAATATTAAATATTAAATATTGATTTTCAAATATTCAAATATTAAATATTAATTTTCAAATATTCAAATATTAAATATTAAATATTGATTTTCAAATATTCAAATATTAAATATTAATTTTCAAATATTCAAATATTAAATATTAATTTTCAAATATTCAAATATAAATATTCAAAATTAATTATTGCATATTTAAAAATTGAAGTTTAAATATTAAAAATTAAATTTTAAATATTCAAATATTAAATATTGAAAATTAATAATTAAATATTTAAATATTGAATTTTAAATATTAAAAATTAATTTTTAAATATTCAAATATTAAATATTAAAAATTAATTTTTAAATATTTAAATATTGAATTTTAAATAATGAAAATTAATTTTTAAATATTCAACTATTAAATATTAAAAATTAATTTTTTAATATTCAAATATTAAATATTCAAAACTAATTATTAAATATTCAAATATTGAATATTGAAAATTAATTTTTTAATATTCAAATATTAAATATTCAAAATTAATTATTGAATATTTAAATATTGAATATTAAAAATTAATTATTAAATATTTAAATATTGAATTTTAAATATTAAAAATTACTTTTTAAATATTCAAATATTAAATATTAAAAATTAATTATTAAATATTTAAATATTGAATATTAAAAATTAAAAATTAATTTTTAAATATTCAAATATTAAATATTGAAAATTAATTTTTAAATATTAAAATATTAAAAATTAATTATTAAATATTCAAATATTAAATATTAAATATTAATTTTCAAATATTCAAATATCAAATATTAATTTTTAAATATTCAAATATTAAATATTAAATATTAATTTTCAAATATTCAAATATTAAATATTCATTTTCAAATATTCAAATATTAAATATTCAAAATTAATTATTGAATATTTAAATATTGAATATTAAAAATTAATTATGGAATATTTAAATATTGAATTTTAAACATTAAAAATTACTTTTTAAATATTCAAATATTAAATATTAAAAATTAATTATTAAATATTTAAATATTGAATTTTAAATATTAAAAATTAATTTTCAAATATTCAAATATTAAATATTCAAAATTATTTATTAAATATTTAAATATTGAATTTTAAATATTAAAAATTAATTTTTAAATATTCAAATATTGAATATTAATTATTAATAATTAAATATTTAAATATTGAATTTTAAATATTAAAAATTACTTTTCAAATATTCAAATATTAAATATTAAATATTGATTTTCAAATATTCAAATATTAAATATTAATTTTCAAATATTCAAATATTAAATATTAAATATTGATTTTCAAATATTCAAATATTAAATATTAATTTTCAAATATTCAAATATTAAATATTAATTTTCAAATATTCAAATATAAATATTCAAAATTAATTATTGCATATTTAAATATTGAAGTTTAAATATTAAAAATTAATTTTTAAATATTCAAATATTAAATATTGAAAATTAATAATTAAATATTTAAATATTGAATTTTAAATATTAAAAATTAATTTTTAAATATTCAAATATTAAATATTAAAAATTAATTTTTAAATATTTAAATATTGAATTTTAAATATTAAAAATTAATTTTTAAATATTCAAATATTAAATATTAAAAATTAATTTTTAAATATTTAAATATTGAATTTTAAATATTAAAAATTAATTTTTAAATATTCAAATATTAAATATTGAAAATTAATTTTTAAATATTCAAATATTAAATATTCAAATATTAAATATTAAATATTGATTTTCAAATATTCAAATATTAAATATTAATTTTCAAATATTCAAATATTAAATATTAATTTTCAAATATTCAAATATTAAATATTAATTTTCAAATATTCAAATATTAATTATTCAAAATTAATTATTGCATATTTAAATATTGAATATTGAATATTGAAAATTAATTATTAAATATTGAACTATTGAATTTTAAATATTAAAAACTAATTTTCAAATATTCAAATATTAAATATTCAAAATTATTTATTAAATATTTAAATATTGAATTTTAAATATTAGAAATTAATTTTTAAATATTCAAATATTAAATATTAAAAATTAATTATTAAATATTTAAATATTGAATTTTAAATATTAAAAATTAATTTTTAAATATTCAAATATTAAATATTAAATATTAATTTTCAAATATTCAAATATTAAATATTAATTTTTAAATATTCAAATATTAAATATTAAATATTAATTTTCAAATATTCAAATATTAAATATTCATTTTCAAATATTCAAATATTAAATATTCAAAATTAATTATTGCATATTTAAATATTGAATATTGAATATTAATTATTAAATATTTAAATATTGAATTTTAAATATTAGAAATTAATTTTTAAATATTCAAATATTAAATATTAAAAATTAATTTTTATTATTTAAATTTCAATATTTAAATATTTAATAATTAATTTTTAAATATTCAAATATTAAATATTGAAAATTAATTATTAAATATTTAAATATTGAATTTTAAATATTAAAAATTAATTTTTAAATATTTAAATATTAAATATTCAAAATTAATTTTCAAATATTCAAATATTAAATATTAAAAATTAATTTTTAAATATTCAATGATTAAATATTCAAAATTAATTATTAAATATTTACATCTAGAATTTTAAATAGTAAAAATTAATGTTTAAATATTCAAATATTAAATATTAAACATTAATTATTAAATTTTTAAATGTTGAATTTTAAATATTAAAAATTAATTTTCAAATATTCAAATATTGAATATTCAAAATTAATTATTAAATATTTAAATATTGAATTTTAAATATTAAAAATTAATTTTTAAATATTCAAATATTGAATATTAAATATTAATTTTCAAATATTCAAATATTAAATATTCATTTTCAAATATTCAAATATTAAATATTCAAAATTAATTATTGCATATTTAAATCTTGAATATTGATTATTGAAAATTAATTATTAAATATTTAAATATTGAATTTTAAATATTAAAAATTAATTTTTAAATATTCAAATATTAAATATTAAAAATAAATTTTTAAATATTTAAATATTGAATTTTAAATATTAAAAATTAATTTTTAAATATTCAAATATTAAATATTGAAAATTAATAATTAAATATTTAAATATTGAATTTTAAATATTAAAAATTAATTTTTAAATATTTAAATATTAAATATTAATTTTCAGATATTCAAATATCAAATATTAATTTTTAAATATTCAAATATTAAATATTCAAAATTAATTATTAAATATTTAAATATTGAATTTTAAATATTAGAAATTAATTTTTAAATATTCAAATATTAAATATTAAAAATTAATTATTAAATATTTAAATATTGAATTTTAAATATTAAAAATTAATTTTCAAATATTCAAATATTAAATATTCAAAATTATTTATTAAATATTTAAATATTGAATTTTAAATATTAAAAATTAATTTTTAAATATTCAAATATTAAATATTGAAAATTAATAATTAAATATTTAAATATTGAATTTTAAATATTAAAAATTAATTTTCAAATATTCAAATATTAAATATTAAATATTGATTTTCAAATATTCAAATATTAAATATTAATTTTCAAATATTCAAATATTAAATATTAAATATTGATTTTCAAATATTCAAATATTAAATATTAATTTTCAAATATTCAAATATTAAATATTAATTTTCAAATATTCAAATATAAATATTCAAAATTAATTATTGCATATTTAAATATTGAAGTTTAAATATTAAAAATTAATTTTTAAATATTCAAATATTAAATATTCAAAATTAATTATTGCATATTTAAATATTGAATATTGAATATTAAAAATTAATTTTTAAATATTCAAATATTAAATATTAAAAATTAATTTTTAAATATTTAAATATTGAATTTTAAATATTAAAAATTAATTTTTAAATATTCAAATATTAAATATTAAAAATTAATTTTTAAACATTTAAATATCGAACTTTAAATATTAAAAAATAATTTTTAAATATTCAAATATTAAATATTCAAAATTAACTATTAAATATTTAAATATTGAATTTTAAATATTAAAAATTAATTTTTAAATATTTAAATATTGAATTTTAAATAATATAAATTAATTTTTGAATATACTAATATTAAATATTAATTTTCAAATATTCAAATATCAAATATTAATTTTTAAATATTCAAATATTAAATATTCAAAATTAATTATTAAATATTTAAATATTGAATTTTAAATATTAGAAATTAATTTTTAAATATTCAAATATTAAATATTCAAAATTAATTATTAAATATTAAAATCTTGAATATTAAATATTAAAAATTAATTTTCAAATATTCAAATATTAAATATTCAAAATTATTTATTAAATATTTAAATATTGAATTTTAAATATTAAAAATTAATTTTTAAATATTCAAATATTAAATATTAAATATTAATTTTCAAATATTCAAATATTAAATATTAAAAATTAATTTTTAAATATTCAAATATTAAATATTCAAAATTAATTATTAAATATTTAAATATTGAATTTTAAATATTAAAAATTAATTTTTAAATATTCAAATATTAAATATTAAATATTAATTTTCAAATATTCAAATATTATATATTAATTTTTAAATATTCAAATATTAAATATTCAAAATTAATTATTAAATATTCAAATATTGAATATTAAATATTAATTTTCAAATATTCAAATATTAAATATTCATTTTCAAATATTCAAATATTAAATATTCAAAATTAATTATTGCATATTTAAATATTGAATATTGAAAATTAATTATTAAATATTTAAATATTGAATTTTAAATATTAAAAATTAATTTTTAAATATTTAAATATTAAATATTAATTTTCAAATATTCAAATATCAAATATTAATTTTTAAATATTCAAATATTAAATATTCAAAATTAATTATTAAATATTTAAATATTGAATTTTAAATATTAGAAATTAATTTTAAAATATTCAAATATTAAATATTAAAAATTAATTATTAAATATTTAAATATTGAATTTTAAATATTAAAAATTAATTTTCACATATTCAAATATTAAATATTAAAAATTCTTTATTAAATATTTAAATCTTGAATTTTAAATATTAAAAATTAATTTTTAAATATTCAAATATTGAATATTAAATATTAATTTTCAAATATTCAAATATTAAATATTCATTTTCAAATATTCAAATATTGAATATTCAAAATTAATTATTGAATATTTAAAATATTGAATATTAAAAATTAATTACTAAATAATTAAATATTGAATTTTAAATATTAATTATTAAACATTCAAATATTAAATAATAAAAATTAATTATTAAATATTTAAATATTGAATTTTAAATATTAAAAATTAATTTTCAAATATTCAAATATTAAATATTCAAAATTAATTATTAAATATTTAAATATTGAATTTTAGATAGTAACAATTAAATTTTAAATATTCAAATATTAAATATTGAAAATTAATTTTTAAATATTCAAATATCAAATATTAATTTTTAAATATTCAAATATTAAATATTCAAAATGAAGTATTAAATATTTAAATATTGAATTTTAAATATTTGAGATTAATTTTTAAATAGTCAAATATTAAATATTAAATATTAATTTTCAAATATTCAAATATCAAATATTAATTTTTAAATATTCAAATATTAAATATTCAAAATTAATTATTAAATATTCAAATATTGAATATTAAATATTAATTTTCAAATATTCAAATATTAAATATTAATTTTCAAATATTCAAATATTAAATATTCAAAATTAATTATTGCATATTTAAATATTGAATATTGAATATTGAAAATTAATTATTAAATATTTAAATATTGAATTTTAAATATTAAAAATTAATTTTAAATATTCAAATATTAAATATTCAAAATTAATTATTAAATATTTAAATATTGAATATTTAAATATTAAAATTAATTTTAAATATTCAAATATTAAATATTCAAAATTAATTATTAACTATTTAAATATTGAATTTTAAATATTAAAAATTAATTTTTAAATATTCAAATATTAAATCTTAAAAATTAATTATTAAATATTTAAATATTGAATTTTAAATATTAAAAATTAATTTTTAAATATTCAAATATTAAATATTCAAAATTGATTATTAAATATTTCAATATTGAATTTTAAATATTAAAAATTAATTTTTAAATATTCAAATATTGAATATTAAATATTAATTTTCAAATATTCAAATATTAAATATTCATTTTCAAATATTCAAATATTAAATATTCAAAATTAATTATTGCATATTTAAATATGGAATATTGAATATTGAAAATTAATTATTAAATATTTAAATATTGAATTTTTAAATATTAAAAATTAATTTTCAAATATTCAAATATTAAATATTAAAAATAAATTTTTAAATATTTAAATATTGAATTTTAAATAATAAACATTAATTTTTAAATATTCAAATATTAAATATTGAAAATTAATAATTAAATATTTAAATATTGAATTTTAAATATAAAAATTAATTTTTAAATATTTAAATATTAAATATTAATTTTCAAATATTCAAATATCAAATATTAATTTTTAAATATTCAAATATTAAATATTCAAAATTAATTATTAAATATTTAAATATTGAATTTTAAATATTTGAAATTAATTTTTAAATATTCAAATATTAAATATTAAAAATTAATTATTAAATATTTAAAGATTGAATTTTAAATATTAAAAATTAATTTTCAAATATTCAAATATTAAATATTCAAAATTATTTATTAAATATTTAAATATTGAATTTTAAATATTAAAAATTAATTTTTAAATATTCAAATATTAAATATTGAAAATTAATAATTAAATATTTAAATATTGAATTTTAAATATTAAAAATTAATTTTCAAATATTCAAATATTAAATATTAAATATTGATTTTCAAATATTCAAATATTAAATATTAAATATTGATTTTCAAATATTCAAATATTAAATATTAATTTTCAAATATTCAAATATTAAATATTAATTTTCAAATATTCAAATATTAATTATTCAAAATTAATTATTGCATATTTAAATATTGAAGTTTAAATATTAAAAATTAATTTTTAAATATTCAAATATTAAATATTGAAAATTAATTATTAAATATTTAAATATTGAATTTTAAATATTAAAAATTAATTTTTAAATATTCAAATATTAAATATTGAAAATTAATTATTAAATATTTAAATATTGAAGTTTAAATATTAAAAATTAATTTTTAAATATTCAAATATTAAATATTCAAAATTAATTATTAAATATTTGAATATTGAATATTGAAAATTAATTTTTAAATATTTAAATATTGAATTTTAAATATAAAAAATTAATTTTTAAATATTCAAATATTAAATATTGAAAATTAATTATTAAATATTTAAATATTGAATTTTTAAATATTTAAATATTAAATATTAATTTTCAAATATTCAAATATCAAATATTAATTTTTAAATATTCAAATATTAAATATTCAAAATTAATTATTCAATATTTAAATATTGAATTTTAAATATTGCAAATTAATTTTTAAATATTCCAATATTAAATATTAAAAATTAATTTTTAAATATTTAAATATTGAATTTTAAATATTAAAAATTAATTTTCAAATATTCAAATATTGAATATTAAAAATTAATTATTAAAGATTTAAATATTGAATTTTAAATATTAAAAATTAATTTTTAAATATTCAAATATTAAATATTAAATATTAATTTTCAAATATTCAAATATTAAATATTAAAAATTAATTATTAAATATTCAAATATTAAATATTAAAAATTAATTATTAAATATTAAAATATTAAATAGTTAAAATTAATTATTAAATATTCAAATATTAAATAATAAAAATTAATTATTAAATATTCAAATATTAAATATTAAAAATTAATTTTTTAATATTCAAATATTAAATATTCAAAACTAATTATTAAATATTCAAATATTGAATATTGAAAATTAATTTTTTAATATTCAAATATTAAATATTAATTTTTTAATATTCAAATATTAAATATTCAAAATTAATTATTGAATATTAAAATATTGAATATTAAAAATTAATTACTAAATATTTAAATATTGAATTTTAAATATTAATTATTAAATATTCAAATATTAAATAATAAAAATTAATTATTAAATATTCAAATATTGAATTTTAAATATTAAAAATTAATTTTTAAATATTCAAATATTAAATATTCAAAATTAATTATTAAATATTTAAATATTGAATTTTAAATATTAAATATTAATTTTTAAATATTCGAATATTAAATATGAAATATTAATTATGGAATATTTAAATATTTAATTTTAAATATTAAAAAATAATTTTCAAATATTCAAATATTAAATATTCAAAATTAATTATTAAATATTTAAATATTGAATTTTAAATATTAAAAATTAATTTTTAAATATTCAAATATTGAATATTAAATATTAATTTTCAAATATTCAAATATTAAATATTAATTTTCAAATATTCAAATATTAAATATTCAAAATTAATTATTGCATATTTAAATATTGAATATTGAATATTGAAAATTAATTATTAAATATTTAAATATTGAATTTTAAATATTAAAAATTAATTTTTAAATATTCAAATATTAAATATTAAAAATTAATTATTAAATATTTAAATATTGAATTTTAAATATTAAAAATTAATTTTTAAATATTCAAATATTAAATATTGAAAATTAATAATTAAATATTTAAATATTGAATTTTAAATATTAAAAATTAATTTTTAAATATTTAAATATTAAATATTAATTTTCAAATATTCAAATATCAAATATTAATTTTTAAATATTAAAATATTAAATATTCAAAATTAATTATTAAATATTTAAATATTGAATTTTAAATATTAGAAATTAATTTTTAAATATTCAAATATTAAATATTAAAAATTAATTATTAAATATTTAAATATTGAATTTTAAATATTAAAAATTAATTTTCAAATATTCAAATATTAAATATTCAAAATTATTTATTAAATATTTAAATATTTAATTTTAAATATTAAAAATTAATTTTTAAATATTCAAATATTAAATATTGAAAATTAATAATTAAATATTTAAATATTGAATTTTAAATATTAAATATTAATTTTTAAATATTCAAATATTAAATATTAATTTTCAAATATTAAATATTAATTTTCAAATATTCAAATATTAAATATTAAATATTAATTTTTAAATATTCGAATATTAAATATTAATTTTCAAATATTCAAATATTAAATATTAATTTTCAAATATTCAAATATTAAATATTCAAAATTAATTATTGCATATTTAAATATTGAAGTTTAAATATTAAAAATTAATTTTTAAATATTCAAATATTAAATATTGAAAATTAATAATTAAATATTTAAATATTGAATTTTAAATATTAAAAATTAATTTTTAAATATTCAAATATTAAATATTAAAAATTAATTTTTAAATATTTAAATATTGAATTTTAAATATTAAAAATTAATTTTTAAATATTCAAATATTAAATATTAAAAATTAATTTTTAAATATTTAAATATTGAATTTTAAATATTAAAAATTAATTTTTAAATATTCAAATATTAAATATTGAAAATTAATTTTTAAATATTCAAATATTAAATATTCAAATATTAAATATTAAATATTGATTTTCAAATATTCAAATATTAAATATTAATTTTCAAATATTCAAATATTAAATATTAATTTTCAAATATTAAATATTCAAAATTAATTATTAAATATTCAAATATTAAATATTCAAAATTAATTATTGAATATTTAAATAATGAATATTGAATATTGAAAATTAATTATTAAATATTTAAATATTGAATTTTAAATATTAAAAATTAATTTTCAAATATTCAAATATTAAATATTCAAAATTATTTATTAAATATTTAAATATTGAATTTTAAATATTAAAAATTAATTATTAAATATTCAAATATTCAATATTCAAAATTCAGTATTGAATAGGTAAATATTAGAAATTAAGTTTTAAATATTCCACTATTCAATATTAAACATTAATTTTCAAATATTCAAATATTTAATATTAAAAATTAATTTTTAAATCTTCAAACATTAAATATCAAATTTTAATTTTTAAATATTCAAATATTAAAAATTACTTTTTAAATATTCAAATATTAAATATTCAAAATTAATTATTGAATATTTAAATATTGAATATTAAAAATTAATTATGGAATATTTAAATATTGAATTTTAAATATTAAAAATTACTTTTTAAATATTCAAATATTAAATATTAAAAATTAATTATTAAATATTTAAATATTGAATTTTAAATATTAAAAATTAATTTTTAAATATTCAAATATTAAATATTGAAAATTAATTATTAAATATTTAAATATTGAATTTTAAATATTAAAAATTAATTTTTAAATGTTCAAATATTAAATATTCAAAATTAATTATTAAATATTTAAATATTGAATTTTAAATATTAAAAATTAATTTTTAAATATTCAAATGTTAAATATTCACAATTAATTATTATATATTTAAATATTGAATTGTAAATATTAAAAATTAATTTTTAAATATTCCAATATTAAATATTAAAAATTAATTATTAAATATTTAAATATTGAATTTTAAATATTAAAAATTAATTTTCAAATATTCAAATATTAAATATTCAAAATTAATTATTAAAGATTAAAATATTGAATTTTAAATATTAAAAATTAATTTTTAAATATTCAAATATTGAATATTAAATATTAATTTTCAAATATTAAAATATTAAATATTCATTTTCAAATATTCAAATATTAAATATTCAAAATTAATTATTGCATATTTAAATATTGAATATTGAATATTGAAAATTAATTATTAAATATTTAAATATTGAATTTTAAATATTAAAAATTAATTTTTAAATATTCAAATATTAAATATTAAAAATAAATTTTTAAATATTTAAATATTGAATTTTAAATATTAAAAATTAATTTTTAAATATTCAAATATTAAATATTGAAAATTAATAATTAAATATTTAAATATTGAATTTTAAATATTAAAAATTAATTTTTAAATATTTAAATATTAAATATTAATTTTCAAATATTCAAATATCAAATATTAATTTTTAAATATTCAAATATTAAATATTCAAAATTAATTATTAAATATTTAAATATTGAATTTTAAATATTAGAAATTAATTTTTAAATATTCAAATATTAAATATTAAAAATTAATTATTAAATATTTAAATATTGAATTTTAAATATTAAAATTTAATTTTCAAATATTCAAATATTAAATCTTCAAAATTATTTATTAAATATTTAAATATTGAATTTTAAATATTAAAAATTAATTTTTAAATATTCAAATATTAAATATTGAAAAATAATTAATAAATATTTAAATATTGAATTTTAAATATTAAAAATTAATTTTCAAATATTCAAATATTAAATATTAAATATTGATTTTCAAATATTCAAATATTAAATATTAATTTTCAAATATTCCAATATTAAATATTAAATATTGATTTTCAAATATTCAAATCTTAAATATTAATTTTCAAATATTCAAATATTAAATATTAATTTTCAACTATTCAAATATAAATATTCAAAATTAATTATTGCATATTTAAATATTGAAGTTTAAATATTAAAAATTAATTTTTAAATATTCAAATATTAAATATTGAAAATTAATAATTAAATATTTAAATATTGAATTTTAAATATTAAAAATTAATTTTTAAATATTCAAATATTAAATATTAAAAATTAATTTTTAAATATTTAAATATTGAATTTTAAATATTAAAAATTAATTTTTAAATATTCAAATATTAAATATTAAAAATTAATTTTTAAACATTTAAATATTGAATTTTAAATATTAAAAATTAATTTTTAAATATTCAAATATTAAATATTGAAAATTAATAATTAAATATTTAAATATTGAATTTTAAATATTAAAAATTAATTTTTAAATATTTAAATATTGAATTTTAAATATTAAAAATTAATTTTTAAATATTTAAATATTAAATATTAATTTTCAAATATTCAAATATCAAATATTAATTTTTAAATATTCAAATATTAAATATTCAAAATTAATTATTAAATATTTAAATATTGAATTTTAAATATTAGAAATTAATTTTTAAATATTCAAATATTAAATATTAAAAATTAATTATTAAATATTTAAATATTGAATTTTAAATATTAAAAATTAATTTTCAAATATTCAAATATTAAATATTCAAAATTATTTATTAAATATTTAAATATTGAATTTTAAATATTAAAAATTAATTTTTAAATATTCAAATATTAAATATTAAATATTAATTTTCAAATATTCAAATATCAAATATTAATTTTTAAATATTCAAATATTAAATATTCAAAATTAATTATTAAATATTTAAATATTGAATTTTAAATATTAAAAATTAATTTTTAAATATTCAAATATTAAATATTCAAAATTATTTATTAAATATTTAAATATTGAATTTTAAATATTAAAAATTAATTTTTAAATATTCAAATATTAAATATTGAAAATTAATAATTAAATATTTAAATATTGAATTTTAAATATTAAAAATTAATTTTCAAATATTCAAATATTAAATATTAAATATTGATTTTCAAATATTCAAATATTAAATATTAATTTTCAAATATTCAAATATTAAATATTAAATATTGATTTTCAAATATTCAAATATTAAATATTAATTTTCAAATATTCAAATATAAATATTCAAAATTAATTATTGCATATTTAAATATTGAAGTTTAAACATTAAAAATTAATTTTTAAATATTCAAATATTAAATATTGAAAATTAATAATTAAATATTTAAATATTGAATTTTAAATATTAAAAATTAATTTTTAAATATTCAAATATTAAATATTAAAAATTAATTTTTAAATATTTAAATATTGAATTTTAAATATTAAAAATTAATTTTTAAATATTCAAATATTAAATATTAAAAATAAATTTTTAAATATTTAAATATTGAATTTTATATATTAAAAATTAATTTTTAAATATTTAAATATTAAATATTGAAAATTAATTTTTTAATATTTAATTTTTAAATATTCAAATATTAAATATTAAATATTGATTTTCAAATATTCAAATATGAAATATTAATTTTTAAATATTCAAATATTAAATATTAATTTTCAAATATTCAAATATTAAATATTAATTTTCAAATATTCAAATATTAATTATTCAAAATTAATTATTGCATATTTAAATATTGAATATTGAATATTGAAAATTAATTATTAAATATTTAAATATTGAATTTTAAATATTAAAAATTAATTTTCACATGTTCAAATATTAAATATTCAAAATTATTTATTAAATATTTAAATATTGAATTTTAAATATTAAAAATTAATTTTTAAATATTCAAATATTATATATTGAAAATTAATTATTAAATATTTAAATATTAAAAAATAATTTTTAAATATTCAAATATTAAATATTAAATATTAATTTTCAAATATTCAAATATGAAATATTATTTTTTAAATATTCAAATATTAAATATTAAATATTAATTTTCAAATATTCAAATATTAAATATTCATTTTCAAATATTCAAATATTAAATATTCAAAATTAATTATTGCATATTTAAATATTGAGTATTGAATATTAATTATTAAATATTTAAATATTGAATTTTAAATATTAAAAATTAATTTTTGAATATTCAAATATTAAATATTAAAAATAAATTTTTAAATATTTAAATATTGAATTTTAAATATTAAAAATTAATTTTTAAATATTCAAATATTAAATATTGAAAATTAATAATTAAATATTTAAATATTGAATTTTAAATATTAAAAATTAATTTTTAAATATTTAAATATTAAATATTAATTTTCAAATATTCAAATATCAAATATTAATTTTTAAATATTCAAATATAAAAAATTCAAAATTAATTATTAAATATTTAAATATTGAATATTAAATATTAGAAATTAATTTTTAAATATTCAAATATTAAATATTAAAAATTAATTATTAAATATTTAAATATTGAATTTTAAATATTAAAAATTAATTTTCAAATATTCAAATATTAAATATTCAAAATTATTTATTAAATATTTAAATATTGAATTTTAAATATTAAAAATTAATTGTTAAATAAGAAAATATTCAATATTAAATATGAATTTTCAAATATTCAAATATTAAATATTCATTTTCAAATATTCAAATATTAAATATTCAAAATTAATTATTGCATATTTAAATATTGAATATTGAATATTGAAAGTTAATTATTAAATATTTAAATATTGAATTTTTAAATATTAAAAATTAAATATTTAATATTCTAATATTAAATATTAAAAATTAATTTTTAAATATTTAAATATTGAATTTTAAATATTAAAAATTAATTTTTAAATATTCAAATATTAAGTATTGAAAATTAATAATTAAATATTTAAATATTGAATTTTAAATATAAAAATTAATTTTTAAATATTTAAATATTAAATATTAATTTTCAAATATTCAAATATCAAATATTAATTTTTAAATATTCAAATATTAAATATTCAAAATTAATTATTAAATATTTAAATATTGAATTTTAAATATTAGAAATTAATTTTTAAATATTCAAATATTAAATATTAAAAATTAATTATTAAATATTTAAATATTGAATTTTAAATATTAAAAATTAATTTTCAAATATTCAAATATTAAATATTCAAAATTATTTATTAAATATTTAAATATTGAATTTTAAATATTAAAAATTAATTTTTAAATATTCAAATATTAAATATTGAAAATTAATAATTAAATATTTAAATAGTGAATTTTAAATATTAAAAATTAATTTTCAAATATTCAAATATTAAATATTAAAGATTGATTTTCAAATATTCAAATATTAAATATTAATTTTCAAATATTCAAATATTAAATATTAAAGATTGAGTTTCAAATATTCAAATATTCAATCTTAAATTTCAATTCTTCAAGTATTAAATATTCATTTTCAAATATTCAAATATAAATATTCAAAATTAATTATTGCATATTTAAATATTGAAGTTTAAATATTAAAAATTAATTTTTAATATTCAAATATTAAATATTGAAAATTAATAATTAAATATTTAAATATTGAATTTTAAATATTAAAAATTAATTTTTAAATATTCAAATATTAAATATTAAAAATTAATTTTTAAATATTTAAATATTGAATTTTAAATATTAAAAATTAATTTTTAAATATTCAAATATTAAATATTAAAAATTAATTTTTAAACATTTAAATATTGAATTTTAAATATTAAAAATTAATTTTTAAATATTCAAATATTAAATATTGAAAATTAATAATTAAATATTTAAATATTGAATTTTAAATATTAAAAATTAATTTTTAAATATATAAATATTGAATTTTAAATATTAAAAATTAATTTTTAAATATTTAAATATTAAATATTAATTTTCAAATATTCAAATATCAAATATTAATTTTTAAATATTCAAATATTAAATATTCAAAATTAATTATTAAATATTTAAATATTGAATTTTAAATATTAGAAATTAATTTTTAAATATTCAAATATTAAATATTAAAAATTAATTATTAAATATTTAAATATTGAATTTTAAATATTAAAAATTAATTTTCAAATGTTCAAATATTAAATATTCAAAATTAATTATTAAATATTTAAATATTGAATTTTAAATATTAAAAATTAATTTTTAAATATTCAAATATTAAATATTAAATATTAATTTTCAAATATTCAAATATCACATATTAATTTTTAAATATTCAATTATTAAATATTCAATATTAATTATTAAATATTTAAATATTGAATTTTAAAAATTAAAAATTAATTTTTAAATATTCAAATATTAAATATTCAAATATTAAATATTCAAAATTGATTATTAAATATTTAAATATTGAATTTTAAATATTAAAAATTAATTTTTAAATATTCAAATATTAAATATTAAAAATTAATTTTTAAATATTCAAATATTGAATATTAAATATTAATTTTCAAATATTCAAATATTAAATATTCATTTTCAAATATTCAAAATTAATTATTGCATAGTTAAATATTGAATATTGAAAATTAATTATTAAATATTTAAATATTGAATTTTAATTATTAAACAATAATTATTAAATATTCAAATATTAAATATTAATTTTTAAATATTCAAATATTAAATATTAATTTTCAAATGTTCAAATATTAAATATTCAAAATTAATTATTAAATATTTAAATATTGAATTTTAAATATTAAAAATTAATTTTTAAATATTCAAATATTAAATATTAAAAATTAATTTTTAAATATTTAAATATTGAATTTTAAATATTAAAAATTAATTTTTAAACATTTAAATATTGAATTTTAAATATTAAAAATTAATTTTCAAATATTCAAATATCAAATATTAATTTTTCAATATTCACAGATTAAATATTCAAAATTAATTATTAAATATTTAAATATTGAATTTTAAATATTAGAACTTAATTTTTAAATATTCAAATATTAAATATTCAAATATTAAATATTCAAAATTGATTATTAAATATTTAAATATTGAATTTTAAATATTAAAAATTAATTTTTAAATATTCCAATATTAAATATTAAAAATTAATTTTTAAATATTCAAATATTGAATATTAAATATTAATTTTCAAATATTCAAATATTAAATATTCATTTTCAAATATTCAAATATTAAATATTCAAAATTAATTATTGCATATTTAAATATTGAATATTGAAAATTAATTATTAAATATTTAAATATTGAATTTTAATTATTAAAAATTAATTTTTAAATATTCAAATATTAAATATTAATTTTTAAATATTCACATATTAAATATTCAAAATTAATTATTAAATATTTAAATATTGAATTTTAAATATTAGAAATTAATTTTTAAATATTCAAATATTAAATATTAAAAATTAATTATTAAATATTTAAATATTGAATTTTAAATATTAAAAATTAATTTTCAAATATTCAAATATTAAATATTCAAAATTATTTATTAAATATTTAAATATTGAATTTTAAATATTAAAAATTAATTTTTAAATATTCAAATATTAAATATTGAAAATTAATAATTAAATATTTAAATATTGAATTTTAAATATTAAAAATTAATTTTCAAATATTCAAATATTAAATATTAAATATTGATTTTCAAATATTCAAATATTAAATATTAATTTTCAAATATTCAAATATTAAATATTAAATATTGATTTTCAAATATTCAAATATTAAATATTAATTTTCAAATATTCAAATATTAAATATTAATTTTCAAATATTCAAATATAAATATTCAAAATTAATTATTGCATATTTAAATATTGAAGTTTAAATATTAACAATTAATTTTTTAAGATGCAACTAATACATATTGAAAATTAATAATTAAATATTTAAATATTGAATTTTAAATATTAAAAATTAATTTTTAAATATTCAAATATTAAATATTAAAAATTAATTTTTAAATATTTAAATATTGAATTTTAAATATTAAAAATTAATTTTTAAATATTTAAATATTGAATTTTAAATATTAAAAATTAATTTTTAAATATTCAAATATTAAATATTAAAAATTAATTTTTAAACATTTAAATATTGAATTTTAAATATTAAAAATTAATTTTTAAATATTCAAATATTAAATATTGAAAATTAATAATTAAATATTTAAATATTTAATTTTAAATATTAAAAATTAATTTTTAAATATTTAAATATTGAATTTTAAATATAAAAATTAATTTTTAAATATTTAAATATTAAATATTAATTTTCAAATATTCAAATATCAAATATTAATTTTTAAATATTCAAATATTAAATATTCAAAATTAATTATTAAATATTTAAATATTGAATTTTAAATATTAGAAATTAATTTTTAAATATTCAAATATTAAATATTAAAAATTAATTATTAAATATTTAAATATTGAATTTTAAATATTAAAAATTAATTTTCAAATATTCAAATATTAAATATTAAATATTGATTTTCAAATATTCAAATATTAAATATTAATTTTCAAATATTCAAATATTAAATATTAATTTTCAAATATTCAAATATAAATATTCAAAATTAATTATTGCATATTTAAATATTGAAGTTTAAATATTAAAAATTAATTTTTTAATATTCAAATATTAAATATTGAAAATTAATAATTAAATATTTAAATATTGAATTTTAAATATTAAAAATTAATTTTTAAATATTCAAATATTAAATATTAAAAATTAATTTTTAAATATTTAAATATTGAATTTTAAATATTAAAAATTAATTTTTAAATATTCAAATATTAAATATTAAAAATTAATTTTTAAACATTTAAATATTGAATTTTAAATATTAAAAATTAATTTTTAAATATTCAAATATTAAATATTGAAAATTAATAATTAAATATTTAAATATTGAATTTTAAATATTAAAAATTAATTTTTAAATATTTAAATATTGAATTTTAAATATTAAAAATTAATTTTTAAATATTTAAATATTAAATATTAATTTTCAAATATTCAAATATCAAATATTAATTTTTAAATATTCAAATATTAAATATTCAAAATTAATTATTAAATATTTAAATATTGAATTTTAAATATTAGAAATTAATTTTTAAATATTCAAATACTAAATATTAAAAATTAATTATTAAATATTTAAATATTGAATTTTAAATATTAAAAATTAATTTTCAAATATTCAAATATTAAATATTCAAAATTATTTATTAAATATTTAAATATTGAATTTTAAATATTATAAATTAATTTTTAAATATTCAAATATTAAATATTAAATATTAATTTTCAAATATTCAAACATTAAATATCAAATATTAATTTTTAAATATTCAAATATTAAATATTCAAAATTAATTATTGCATATTTAAATATTGAATATTGAAAATTAATTATTAAATATTTAAATATTGAATTTTAATTATTAAAAATTAATTTTTAAATATTCAAATATTAAATATTAATTTTTAAATATTCAAATATTAAATATTAAAAATTAATTATTAAATATTTAAATATTGAATTTTAAATATTAGAAATTAATTTTTAAATATTCAAATATTAAATATTAAAAATTAATTATTAAATATTTAAATATTGAATTTTAAATATTAAAAATTAATTTTCAAATATTCAAATATTAAATATTCAAAATTATTTATTAAATATTTAAATATTGAATTTTAAATATTAAAAATTAATTCTTAAATATTCAAATATTAAATATTGAAAATTAATAATTAAATATTTAAATATTGAATTTTAAATATTAAAAATTAATTTTCAAATATTCAAATATTAAATATTAAATAGTGATTTTCAAATATTCAAATATTAAATATTAATTTTCAAATATTCAAATATTAAATATTAAATATTGATTTTCAAATATTCAATTATTCATTATTAATTTTCAAATATTCAAATATTAAATATTAATTTTCAAATATTCAAATATAAATATTCAAAATTAATGATTGCATATTTAAATAGTGAGGTTTAAATATTAAAAAGTAATTTTAACATATTCAAAGATTAAAGATTGAAAATTAATACTGAAATATTTAAATATAGAATTTTAAATATTAAAAATTAATTTTTAAATATTCAAATATTAAATATTAAAAATTAATTTTTAAATATTTAAATATTGAATTTTAAATATTAAAAATTAATTTTTAAATATTTAACTATTGAATTTTAAATATTAAAAATTAATTTTTAAATATTCAAATATTAAATATTAAAAATTAATTATTAAATATTTAAATATTGAATTTTAAATATTAAAAATTAATTTTCAAATATTCAAATATTGAATATTCAAAATTAATTATTGCATATTTAAATATTGAATTTTAAATATTAAAAATTAATTTTTAAATATTTAAATATTGAATGTTAAATATTAAAAATTAATTTTTAAATATTCAAATATTGAATATTAATTTTCAAATATTCAAATATCAAATATTCATTTTCAAATATTCAAATATTAAATATTCAAAAATTAATTTTTAAATATTTAAATAGTGAATTTTAAATATTAAAAATTAATTTTTAAATATTCAAATATACAAAATTAAAAATTAATTATTAACTATTTAAATATTGAATTTTAAATATTAAAAATTAATTTTCAAATATTCAAATATTAAATATTAAATATTGATTTTCAAATATTCAAATATTAAATATTAATTTTCAAATATTAAAATAATAAATATTACTTTTCAAATATTAAAATATTAAATATTCAAAATTAATTATTGCATCTTTAAATATTGAAGTTTAAATATTAAAAATTAATTTTTAAATATTCACATCTTACATATTCAAAATAATTATGAAATATTTAAATATTGAATTTTAAATATTAAAAATTAATTTTTAAATATTCAAATATTAAATATTAAAAATTAATTATTAAATATTTAAATATTGAATTTGAAATATTAAAAATTAATTTTTAAATATTCAAATATTAAATATTAAAAATAAATTATTAAATATTTAAATATTGAATTTTAAATATTAAAAATTAATTTTTAAATATTCAAATATTAAATATTGAAAATTAATAATTAAATATTTAAATATTGAATTTTAAATATTAAAAATTAATTTTTAAATATTTAAATATTGAATTTTAAATATTAAAAATTACTTTTTAAATATTTAAATGTTAAATATTAATTTTCAAATATTCAAATATCAAATATTAATTTTTAAATATTCAAATATTAAATATTCAAAATTAATTATTAAATATTTAAATATTGAATTTTAAATATTAAAAATTAATTTTTAAATATTCAAATATTAAATATTAAAAATTGATTATTAAATATTTATATATTTATTTTTAAATATTATAAATTAATTTTCAAATATTCAAATATTAAATATTCAAAATTATTTATTAAATATAGAAAGATTTAATTTGACATATTAAAAATTAATTTTTAAATAGTCAAATATTAAATATTAAATATTAATTTTCAAATATTCAACTATCACATCTTAATTTTTAAATATTCAAATATTAAATATTCAAAATTAATTATTAAATATTTAAATATTGAATTTTAAATATTAAAAATTAATTTTTAAATATTCAAATATTAAATATTCAAAATTAGTTATTAAATATTTAAAGATTGAATTTTAAATATTAAAAATTCCTGTTTAAATATTCAAATATTAAATATTGAACATTAATAATTAAATCTTTAAATATTGAATTTTAAATATTAAAAATTAATTTTCAAATATTCAAATATTGAATATTAAATATTGATTTTCAAATATTCAAATATTAAATATTAATTTTCAAATATTCAAATATTAAATATTAAATATTGATTTTCAAATATTCAAATATTAAATATTAATTTTCAAATATTCAAATATTAAATATTAATTTTCAAATATTCAAATATAAATATTCAAAATTAATTATTGCATATTTAAATATTGAAGTTTAAATATTAAAAATTAATTTTTAAATATTCAAATATTAAATATTGAAAATTAATAATTAAATATTTAAATATTGAATTTTAAATATTAAAAATTAATTTTTAATTATTCAAATATTAAATATTTAAAAATAATAATGAAATATTTAATTATTTAATTTTAAATATTAAAAATTAATTTTTAAATATTCAAATATTAAATATTAAAAATTATATTTATAAATATTTAAATATTGAATTTTAAATATTAAAAATTAATTTTCAAATATTCAAATATTAAATATTCAAAATTAATTATTAAATATTTAAATATTGAATTTTAAATATTGAAAATTTATTTTTAAATATTCCAATGTTAAATATGAAAAATTAATTTTTCAATATTCAAAATTAATTATTGAATATTTAAATATTGAATATTATTTTTTAAATATTTAAATATTTAATATTCAAAATTAATTATTGAATATTAAAATATTGAATATTAAAAATTAAAAATTAAATTTAAATATTCAAATATTAAATATTGAATATTAATTTTCAAATATTCAAATATTAAATATTAATGTTTAAATATGCAAATATTAAATATTCAAAATTAGTTATTAATTATTTAATTATTGAATATTGAATATTGAAAATTAATTTTTTAATATTTAAATATTGAATTTTAAATATTAAAAATTACTTTTTAAATATTCAAATATTAAATATACACAATTAATTATTAAATATTTAAATATTGAATTTTAAATATTAAAAATTAATTTTTAAATATTCACATATTAAATATTCAAAATTGATTATTAAATATTTAAATATTGAATTTTAAATATTAAAAATTAATTTTTAAATATTCAAATATTAAATATTAAATATTAATTTTCAAATATTCAAATATCAAATATTAATTTTTAAATATTCAAATATTAAATATTAAATATTAATTTTCAAATATTCAAATATTAAATATTCATTTTCAAATATTCAAATATTAAATATTCAAAATTAATTATTGAATATTTAAATATTGAATATTAAAAATTAATTATTAAATATTTAAATATTGAATTTTAAATATTAAAAATTACTTTTTATATATTCAAAGATTAAATATTAAAAATTAATTTTAAATATTTAAATATTGAATTTTAAATATTAAAAATTAATTTTTAAATATTCAAATATTAAATATTGAAAATTAATTATTAAATATTTAAATATTGAATTTTAAATATTAAAAATTAATTTTAAATATTCAAATATTAAATATTAAATATTAATTTTCAAATATTCAAATATCAAATATTAATTTTTAAATCTTCAAATATTAAATATTCAAAATTAATTATTAAATATTTAAATATTGAATTTTAAATATTAAAAATTAATTTTTAAATATTGAATTTTAAATATTAAAAATTAATTTTAAATATTCAAATATTAAATATTAAAAATTAATTATTAAATATTTAAATATTGAATTTTAAATATTAAAAATTAATTTTCAAATATTCAAATATTAAATATTCAAAATTATTTATTAAATATTTAAATATTGAATTTTAAATATTAAAAATTAATTTTTAAATATTCAAATATTGAATATTAAATATTAATTTTCAAATATTCAAATATTAAATATTCATTTTCAAATATTCAAATATTAAATATTCAAAATTAATTATTGCATATTTAAATATTGAATATTGAATATTGAAAGTTAATTATTAAATATTTAAATATTGAATTTTAAATATTAAAAATTAATTTTTAAATATTCAAATATTAAATATTAAAAATAAATTTTTAAATATTTAAATATTGAATTTTATATATTGAAAATTAATTTTTAAATATTCAAATATTAAATATTGAAAATTAATAATTAAATATTTAAATATTGAATTTTAAATATTAAAAATTAATTTTTAAATATTTAAATATTAAATATTAATTTTCAAATATTCAAATATCAAATATTAATTTTTAAATATTCAAATATTAAATATTCAAAATTAATTATTAAATATTTAAATATTGAATTTTAAATATTAGAAATTAATTTTTAAATATTCAAATATTAAATATTAAAAATTAATTATTAAATATTTAAATATTGAATTTTAAATATTAAAATTTAATTTTCAAATATTCAAATATTAAATATTCAAAATTATTTATTAAAGATTTAAATATTGAATTTTAAATATTAAAAATTAATTTTTAAATATTCAAATATTAAATATTGAAAATTAATAATTAAATATTTAAATATTGAATTTTAAATATTAAAAAGTAATTTTCAAATATTCAAATATTAAATATTAAATATTGATTTTCAAATAGTCAAATATTAAATATTAATTTTCAAAAATTCAAATATTAAATATGAAATATTGATTTTCAAATATTCAACAATTAAATATTAATTTTCAAATATTCAAATATTAAATATTAATTTTCAAATATTCAAATATAAATATTCAAAATTAATTATTGCATATTTAAATATTGAAGTTTAAATATTAAAAATTAATTTTTTAAATATACAAATATTAAATATTGAAAATTAATAATTAAATATTTAAATATTGAATTTTAAATATTAAAAATTAATTTTTAAATATTCAAATATTAAATATTAAAAATTAATTTTTAAATATTTAAATATTGAATTTTAAATATTAAAAATTAATTTTTAAATATTCAAATATTAAATATTAAAAATTAATTTTTAAACATTTAAATATTGAATTTTAAATCTTAAAAATTAATTTTTAAATATTCCAATATTAAATATTGAAAATTAATAATTAAATATTTAAATATTGAATTTTAAATATTAAAAATTAATTTTTAAATATTTAAATATTGAATTTTAAATATAAAAATTAATTTTTAAATATTTAAATATTAAATATTAATTTTCAAATATTCAAATATCACATATTATTTTTTAAATATTCAAATATTAAATATTCAAAATTAATTATTAAATATTTAAATATTGAATTTTAAATATTAGAAATTAATTATTAAATATTCAAATATTAAATATTAAAAATTAATTATTAAATATTTAAATATTGAATTTTAAATATTAAAAATTAATTTTCAAATATTCAAATATTAAATATTCAAAATTATTTATTATATAGTGAATTATTGAATTTTAAATATTAAAAATTAATTTTTAAATATTCAAATATTAAATATTAAATATTAATTTTCAAATATTCAAATATCAAATATTAATTTTTAAATATTCAAATATTAAATATTCAAAATTAATTATTAAATATTTAAATATTGAATTTTAAATATTAAAAATTAATTTTTAAATATTCAAATATTAAATATTCAAATATTAAATATTCAAAATTGATTATTAAATATTTAAATATTGAATTTTAAATATTAAAAATTAATTTTTAAATATTCAAATATTAAATATTAAAAATTAATTTTTAAATATTTAAATATTGAATTTTAAATATTAATTTTCAAATATTCAAATATTAAATATACATTTTCAAATACTCAAATATTAAATATTCAAAATTAATTATTGCATATTTAAATATTGAATATTGAAAATTAATTATTAAATATTTAAATATTGAATTTTAATTATTAAAAATTAATTTTTAAATATTCAAATATTAAATATTAATTTTTAAATATTCAAATATTAAATATTAATTTTCAAATGTTCAAATATTAAATATTCAAAATTAATTATTAAATATTTAAATATTGAATTTTAAATATTAAAAATTAATTTTTAAATATTCAAATTGTCACGGTGGGAAATGCCCAGGCTGCTTGGTGGTAACACTGAGCCAGCCGGAATGGTCTAGGTGATGTACGAGTTCTCAGCTCGTACATCATCGCCATTTACCTTTTTGTTGTTACAATGTAACGTAGTTTTATCTCAATATACAGTTGTGTGCATAATTGACTGGTTTCTCTGTGCTTGCCGCGATTCCCACATCCCCTGAGATGTGATTAAAAAGTGTAAGTGCTCGATTGAAGTTAGCCAGGTCCGCAGCCCTCTCTGCGAGTTTAGTCTAAGTCTTGGAACTTGACGTGATAGGATAAATTACCACCAGGATCAACCCCACGTAATTTATACCCTTTCAGTGGCGCCCTGCCCGTGGGTCAAAACGGAGAATTTTCGTCCATCAGGACCTTGTTTCTGGGTTTTGGAAATCCTGTCAAAGGTTTGGTAAGTAGGAGACTTCTCCAAAACCTTCTTATTCGCTTTGTAAAAAAGTAGAATTTCTTTTTTTTGTCAGTTCCTTTCACAGGATTTTTTCCCCTTTTAACCCTTTTTCTTTTTTTTGCTATTAACATGTATTTATTTTTAATCAAAAGTTTGTTAATTTTAAGCAAAAGTTTGAAAGTGAAGGCTAAAAACCTTCACTCAAAAGTTAATTTCTAGTGTGCAAAACGAACGTGTGTAATTTGTACATCGGGATAGGTACCCGCTACCCTCTCCGCCTACAGCTACGTCAGCGTTGCGTTGGTACGTTACAACGTTCGGAACAATAGAAGCCATGTTTGTAAACCAGCTTACGGCAGAAGAAGTAGAATATTTGAACAGCATTCCAGATCAGAATGTTCCCACCTTCTCCAGAACCGGAGCGGCTTACGATCGAAGATGTAACTGAAGAGACGTCAGAAACGCTTAATTGACAAATGTGGAAACACAGGCTCCTCCCCGAACGCTTCTCATTATCTGTAAATATTCAAAAATTCAGAGAGCTTTACAGATAAAACTAGCTGATCTTACTTACCTGCAACAATATGAATTTATTGGAGACTGCATAGCGTATATTTGTACTCGGTATCTGAAAAGATATGATAAAGATAAAATGCCAGAATATTTAAGAGAGCAAAATTTCGAGTAAATTAAATGATGCAGATTTTAAAACAAAATAATACATACCTAAAAGAAAAGCGATTCTTTCGATAAGGAACGTACGAATTGAATTATTCTCGTCTACCCATAAAGCAACTTCGGTGAAAATTGGTCCAATTTCGATCAATTTGTTGCTTGTAAATAAGGAAATGAAGGAAATTATCGTCCTATTTCCACTTGTACGTCCAACTATAGATAAAGATCCTGGCGTATCAGCTGACAGATATTATCCATTTAAAACGTTATACCAAAACTCGAGTCAGATGACCGTATCCGCGTTATGGTAGAACCGTCGCTACGGTATTTAAAAACCGGAAATGAAAAACGACATCTGACAGGTCCGAAAGAAGTACCGGATCTGAAAAATGGATTGCTGATACCAGACGAATCGAAATTTTATTTTTCTCGATTCTATAAGTAAATACTACATGGCGTCACGATTCTTACAAGTATACGTTACATGCTTTATTGGATGACTTGGATAATTGGATTTATTTAAAAATTGGAAGCCCTCCAGTTTGTAAAGGACGTTATCGAGAACTGCCACTTCACCACCCCAATCTCCCAGGGAGGACCCTGCTAAGGGATTGGAAGAGGCTCGCTTAAAGAAATTAAGTGCTGCTGAATACGACACAAGATACGAAATTGGAGCCGGTTACATGAAAACTGCTGAGTATGGAAAGAATTTTTCCACCTTTAAAACCAACTATACCAGAAAGGGCAAAAAATGGTGCCTAAAACCACTGTTATACCCCTCCACCAGAATTTGCTGATTCTGGGGCAAATGATCAGCTAAAACCTGATCAAGCCAAAACCTACGCTGACGCAACAACAAATGCTTCAACAACTACTTCGGAGATTCCTAAACATAAGATTCCACCCAATGCCTGATATTCCTAAAAATACAGATAAACCAGAATCAGGTACCTCAAGACATAAGACACGGTGCGTATGCTCCACATACCACAAGAACAGAAGGTTCATAATACGAGGATACCCGATTCCAATAATATTTCTGGCATATCAGTTAATCCAAAAACCACCGTGCGTATACCCCAAATACAATCGGAAAATAAGAAAAAGACAAGGAGAAGACTGATGGGATAAATAATAGAACCTGTATCTAACAAAAATAACTCCGTGCGTATGCCCCATATACCACAAAAACAGTTGGATACAGGAAATTTGAAAAATTCTGGTACAGGTAACAAAGAAAATTCCACACCTGATACAACTTCACCCACCACGCGTATGTCCCAACTAAAACGCTATCGAAAATGAAGAAACTAAGAAAGTATCAGGAATGGAAACCTCAAAACCTGTGTCTGGAGAATATTATGCACGTCAGTATGCGATAGATGAATCAGATACGAAAAATATGGCATGTGGAATAGAGAAAGGAATCGAAAATTCAGATAAGATTCAATGATCGTTGTCAGATTATCTGAAGGAAAATTATGGAGAAAATGTTGAAGAATTGTTGAATCAAAAGTTTCAAAATAACTCGCAAGCGTCAACATCTGGGAATATTTCGTTTATACACAGAGACAGATAGCAGTGAAATATTGTCCAATTTCAATGATCCACTCTCTGGACAACACCAACATCAAAGATTTCAAAGACATTCACCCACTCATCAGAGATCAGATGGATTAACGAGCATTCTGATGACTCAACGTGTGTGGTGAATTTGAAAACTTGGAAGTCAATCGATGAAGACTCAGCTTGACACAGGAGCATATCCGAATGTTGTGTCTTGAGCAACTTTACGAAAAACTTTGGTGTGCAGAGAGAAGATTGGTACAACTGGTACAATTGCCACGAGGAGTTCTGCTTAGAATGGCAAATCCACGACATTATTCGTACCAGTGAAATTATGCCAATATTTCGCTTGATGTTTAGCACGCGAAGATTAAAAATTCCGTTTTACATAATCGAATCAAATAATCCGGTGAGCATAATCTTATGGAGGCTGACGATGCAAGTTTTATGCATTCAGCCATTGATTCGAGAAAGATTTGCTACATGTTCTTTGGTGCCTAGTGCTCCAGTCAAATTAAACTTTTTGACTGCCGATGAATATTATGGAAACCTTCACGATTTGCAGCAGCACGTCGATGTCGAAGAAACCGACAAGAACATGGCAAATCACTTCATCCAACAGTATTCGAATCCAGCTAATTGGGATTTATTGGAACCTGAAGATCGAGATTTCGGTCACTGAAATATCGTAAAGAAAACAAAGAAAACCTTTTGGAACGCCTCGAAGATAAAATTATACAACTAAAAAACGTTTGAGTGAAATACCGAGGCCGCCCTCGCGTTCAAAGATATCTTTGAAGTATATATCCAAGGTTCTTACAACGGTAAAATGTCGAAATTGAGTTTAAGTCTGAGGAGGATAAAAAGAAACCGTGGAGAGGAGAAAAATATAAACCTCCGAAGAAAAAAACGAGCAACGCATGAGAAAAGCTTTGAACATCTTGCTTGCTCTCGGTCTTGTTGAAAGATCAAATTCTCCATTTATAAATACATCATGTCCAGTCGAGAAAAAGATGGCAGCATACGATGGACAATAGCCTCCGGCAATTGAGCGAGAAACTACAACCGAACTATATTGAACCACCGCCCTCGAGTATGTGATTTTCGATGGCGAACCGATCAATTTTTCTCGACACTAGACTTTGTATGGGGTTTTATGAACAGATGGCTTCACCCAGAATCGAGAAAATATACCGCCTTCCAATTCGAGGGCAAGTGTATCAATTTACTCGTGTACCTTACGGTACTAGTGTATCGGCTGCAGAAATTTATCGACATGATCAATCAGATCATCCCAAATCAGCAAGGAATTTGAAATACGTTGATGACATATTACTCAGAGCTAAAACCTTTGAGGAAATGGTCACTTTACTGTTTTTCGTTTTCACAAGGATTAGAGCTGCCGGAGTGAAATTGAATCCGACAAAACAGAGCTCTTCCAGAGCGAAAACGGAGCATCTCGACTACGTACTCTCTCACAATGAGATTGGAAAACAGAGTAAGAAAATCGAGAAATTCACCAATTTGTGGAAAAGCATACAAAGAATGGTCATTTCAAGTTGAAAAACAAGAATGAAATTCTGGCTTTGCTAGGTCTGACTGGTTTATACGCCAAATTCATTCCTAAGTATCCGCAGATTGTAAGCGATTTATACGCTCTTACTTCTGATAAAATCCCGTTTGAGTGGGGTCCAAAGCAGGATGAGGCTTTAAACTGTTAAGTGATGCGTACCGCAAGGATTTTAAGCTCATGCCTCCCCATCAAGATCCACGATCTATATTTGGATACAATGCCGACGAAAGAAGGCAGGTGCGGATGCCTATTCCCAAATTATAGACGGGGAACCACAATTATCATGTATGCCGGATACCTTTGGAAACCTTCGCATAAGAACTATACGCCTCTGGATCAGGAAATTTGCACGCTGGTAACCATGCTGCTTAAAAGCTGGGTATCTGGTTATATGGTAGCCAGTTACACGTACGTGCAAACCTGAAACCTTTCTTCAAACAAGCGAAGGATATGATGGTTATTCATCGTAAGATGGCGGTATGGGTTTCATGGATACAAGGTTTCAACGTAAAAGTGGGATATGAGAACACAAGCCCAAACTTGTACAAAATACAAGCCCTGAGCTGACTGTTTCTAAATACCCCACTATGTTACCTTTGAAAGGAGTCAGCTTTACGTCACTCCACAGCTACGAAATCAACTTTACAGCTGAAATGATTGATCAACTCATGGAGTATCTGGAGAACATCCATATATATCAACAAGAAGATCAAATCATACGAGATACCATGTTACTCCTTGAAACTCAAGTACCGGAAACTAACAAGAAGTTAAAGAACCGTCAAGATGCCAAAGCAAAAAGTTTGAGATCGTTAGAGACGAAGAAGGTAATAAGGTACTTTACCGGAAAAATAAGGATGGAACTATGGTTCCATACCTCCCATTAGTCTATTCTATGACGTCGTAGATTGTTGCATGACCAATATGGTCACCTCGGACAAATAAGTTGGACGTAGTTTTTCATGGATATATTTTTACCCGAACCAGTTGAAATATATCAAGGAAGTCACGACGGATGTCTTGTTTGTAAGTGTAGTAAATTCTACGGGTACAATAAGAAATTGAGTACAGCGCAGATTAGAAGGCATATACATTCGGTGATGTCTTGTCAGTGGATTTGTTTGGACCTGTTGTCAATAAAAAAGGCCTCCTCGATATCTTGTCGTTGCGAAAGATGTTTTTACATCGAAATTATGGTTACGACCTACGATTACGATTAAAATGAAACCCGTAATTCACGCAATGGAAGACATCATAAAGATATCGAATCGATGGGAGTAAAGGTCAAGAAAACAATTTCTGACAACGGGAAACAATTTGTGGAGCGAAGAGTGGAAACAATTAATGGTCAAATACAACATCAAAGATGGCCACACTACGCGTACAATCCGTGCTCCAATTTGGTCGAGCGAGCGATGAAAACGATCGCTAGACGCATTCGTGTTCGCCATTAATATCAAGCTTGATCCAGAGAAAGAACACTACGGTTGGCACAAATTTGTCAAACAGGTCGAAAACGAAATCAACAATTCTCCGACGGAATTTGGTTATAAGCCAAATGAGGCCTGGAACATTGAAGATACTCTGACGCATAGAATACCCTCGAAGAAATTAACCTTTTAATTTTAGATATCATTTAAATCTTCTGATCGAAGAAGATAAGATTCATGCTGTGACTTCTACAACCAGTCAACACCTACTCACTGAAAAAATGGATGAAGCCGATTTCAAACTATGCGATAGGGATGGTTTTGTAAGGGTAACAGCCGACGGTGCTTGTGCTGGCAATGGTAAACCCACTGCTAGAGCTGGTATAGGTATCTGTTTTAATTCTGCAAAGGACAAAAATGTCTCTGAGCGAATTTATCATAATGTGTACCAACCTACAAATAACTTAGCCGAACTCATGGCGATTAAAACCGCCATGAACATCTTGCTTTTCAACGAAGTTAAGAAGGTAAGGATATTCTCAGATTCAAAATACTCGGTTGATGCGTTGAATATCACCAAAGACAAGTGGATCGCGAATAACTGGAAAAATTCGAAGAAAAAAACCAGTGCGACACTTGGATCTTTTCATAGAAATTCTCGAGTTGTAGCGTGATGTTTGAACAATGCGACATCGAGACACGTATACTCAGAAGACCATATATACGATCATAAGTTAGCTGATATATTAGCGAAGAAATCAGTTTACGACAAAATCAACGCGCTTTCGAGAAAATCGAAGAGATGTCTGATAAACAAGTTATTGAAGCCTACATCAGGAGGCGTCGGAAACTCCAACGCATCTGCGATGAATACAATTGGGCCAAGAAATTCGGTGATACACATCCATTCGAAGTAGGTGACATGGTATTATTGACTGAGCACAGACAGTCTAAATATTATAAGAGTATGTCCCGAAAATTCTTTCTGAAACGAGCAGGGCCCTATTTTATCAAAGAAAAAAGGGACCATAACTGCTATATTGTCGTGCCTACTCCCTGCCTCGAGCCGAGAGGCAAGCCTGTGAACATTAGGCAAATCACGTTATTCCTGTCTGTAGAGCACCAAAAAGCTTTTGCGACAGAAGCCTGCTTAAAGTCCAAGTTAAATCGAAAAACGATTGAGGAACGAATTCGTGACTTTATTACTCGACAAAGTATCGATCCTGAACGAGAATCTGATGAAAAATGCCTATGTTAGGGCTTCAGCTAAAATTTCTGAACAAGCTCAGAAACAGGAGAGAGCTGAACGTTTCAAACGATATCAGGAAAGGAGAGAACAGGGTGTCGAGGAAATCAATTCGGATTCGGATTTCGATTACTGGCGAATTTGACTCGGAGTTGGAGTGGGAAGATTCGACTGATGACGATGACGATAATCCACCACCTCCTCCTCAACCTAGAGTTAGAGGATTTAACTCAAGAGGTGATGCCATTCCAGGTTCATCAGGAATGAGCTCGTCAACACCAATTCAGACACGTGGACGTACGATAATTTATCCGAGTACACCTGATCACTCTGACTCAGAACAGAGCCCCGATTCTCGAATTGAAGCTCATTGAATGAGCAAAGTTCTGATCAGAGGAATACCACCACTCAGATTACTGAGGATCAGGTGATGGAACTCAGAGATACTGAGAGTTCAACTCGACGAAATGAATCAGACACCGAAAATACAGCTGAGTTTGACTCAGGTTTTGATACCATGAATCAAAACACTGAGGACTTAGAAACTCAGCTGAACAACAAGAGCCACCTCAACCTCCAAAAAGGCGCCCAGGAAGACCAAAAGGCTCCAAAAATAAGAAGAAAAGAGGTCGAACTCAGAAAAGACCCCCCTCTCGATACTCAACGATTAGAAAGAAGAGAAATTCGAGAGGGAACTGGGGCAAATTTTGAGGAAATCGAGGAGAAAGCCAAAGAATACCTCAAAAAACGAGGTAAAAGAACCAACAGATTCGAGGTTCAAATGGCTAAGGCAGAAAATATACCTCTGAGAAGTGTACAATGCAGCAGCAAAAAGAAACTCCCCTACCTGTTGCAATGCTCAGGTTTACCCCGAATACACTGATCAAAGGTTTAAAATTCATAAGTGTAAGCTGGACGTCAGTTAGGTTGAGTCTGAAATTCAAAGTGAGGTAGGGGTAAAATTTTACACAATTGAAAGCTGAGGCTGAGGACTATCTCCTAAAAAGAGATAGAAAAAACCCAGTCCCACTTCCAATTGCAATGTTGAAATTTATTCCTAAGTACACTAAAAGAAAATTCAGACTTCACAAAATGAAGTCCAAAAAGGTACCACCTGATAAAACAGGTGATGAAGGTAAAAAATTTGAAATTTCTAGGGAGCATGTGGAGCCAAACATGAAACTCCTAATAGAAATGCTCAAATTTATTCATGATTTTAGTCCCGATGTACATAAAATAGGTAGTCCGAATTTTGAACAGTTTGAACAGATTAAAACTCTGCTTTCAAACTTGGTAGGTAAAAGTGCTAAAAACACTTCAGAAACCTACCAAGGTGAAAAAACTGTCAAAAATTCAAGGATAGAATCCTTCAGTCGTTTAAAGAGTATTTGACATCACTATTTAAAAAATAGCGATGTCAAATAGCTAATTAGGTAGGTACAAAATTATACAAATAGGTAAAAACCTGTCGAATAAAAAATCGTACAGTTTCTCAATTTATTTTCGTTCGAAACTCGATGAACTGCGATAATGCAGTAAATAGGTATGAAAATCGTTGGGTAGGTAATTCCAAAAGGCCCAAAATAAACCGCCTAACAATGGAATTACGAACAACGAGGTAATAAGATAAGAAATCAAGTACCGATAGACAATTCTGCTCTGCAGAAATAGAATAATCGAATGTAAAACCCCTCCCTTCCCTCCAGCGTATCGTGCGATTCCAATACCTTCAGGTTTCGAACAGCTTCAATCGTATTCTAAAGTTTGCCGAAAGTTTACCGTTTTACTTTTTCGTGTTAAAAATGGATAGATGTTGCGATAAGTGTAAAAGTATCACTACCCGTCGAAGCTTGTTAATGCGGATGTTAATTGCGATTCTCCGATTAGTGGAATTATTAGAGAGAGAAGAAGAGGAGATACATCGTCTACGGATAGAGAGTCGAACGGTAAGGTTTTTTACTAAAAATTAAAATGAGTGAAATGGAAAAACTTTTTTCGGACTTATGTAAAATTACGGACACCATCGACCGAATTGCAAATATGAATATTCCCAAACGAAAAAAGACTGTAAAATTTTCAAATGTAATTACGATTATAGAGCCTAAACCAAAACGAGTCACTTTTTCAGATAAAGTTACAATCATTCAAGGTAATTTTTCTTTTAATCTTCCTTTGTCAAAATTTTTTTTTTGATTATTAACGTAAATTTTCAATTCGATAATAATTTTCTCCCTTATTCACAATTTTCAAAACACAACAACAATTTAACGTAACATCCGAACCTAAAGCGAATAATTTTTTTCTATTTCTCTTTCTTTTCTTCCCCTCCTCCCTTCTAATCACTCAAATTAGGTAAACAAATAGTATAACGTAATTCATCAGATCGACATCTTATCAAATTTGATCACTTCTGTTACAGTATAATTTATCTACATACGACATTTAAAGTTCAAAAAGTTCGAAAAATAATCCTGCTTTCAAAAGTAAGTCTATAATCCACCCATTAACAAAAATTATAATCATTAACTTACAACTTAATCATTAGGTTCAAAAGTTCCTACAAAAATGTTTACTGTTGAAGAAACTGAAATAGATCGTCGGTCAAATTAAGGTATACAACGATGTTATTAAACCATTTTGCCGTCTTCAAATCTGTAACAATTTATGATTATCACTTCGATGTATCGGCACCGGTCACCGGAAGCTACCGGAACTAGAACCTGTTACAGAAAATAAAATTCTAGGATTCTCCAAATTTAAATTTCCCTTCGGCTAGCTAGAACAAAAGTTTGCTAAATCAAGGTTTTCAGTTTAAAAATTGCGAAAATCTATTCGGTGAAACCGATAGCAAATACAGCGGTAGTTTTCAAAGCAGCGTGCGAATTGAGTTGTGCCCGGCAAGCGAGGTATGTTTAGCTACGGCAATAAACTTACTTCGTTTTGTCGGCATTAGTGCTTGTACGGTGCCAGAAAAGTAAAGTCATACAATGTATAGGTAATACCGAATAGATTTCTCCATAGTTTCAACCAAAATAAACCAAATCCCAGAGCAATTCGCAATAAAATACCCCGATCAACAGGTAGCTCTCTGAAATAAAAATATAATCAATAGGAACATAGGAAAGCTTTATTATAATAAAAACATCACCGCAGATTAGTCCAGCAGTTAGTCTTTTATATGAAATTGGCCATAGATCATCTCTTCTATTCCAAATTCCATATCCTTTTCTTCAAAATTAAAATTTTCGATCACTTTTCCATCCAATTGATAAAAATTTCCTTCCAAATGTAAACATCCGAAGTTATCAATTGTCCAGTCGGTAGCTAGCGCTATCGAGTGAGCAAAAAAGTAACTATAAATTTCAATTTTTATTTTTTTAAAATTCCGATTCCAACTACATTTCCCGTCCACAAAGCCAAAAACTTATCCAGATATTCAAAATAATTATTTTTCCCACGAAATTCCAAACCGATGATTAATTTTCAACTTTGAGCAAATAATTTCAAGAATACTTCGTCTAAGTGTAATTTTGTTAAATACTTTCGATAAATAATTATAATATGTCTCTGCTTTGTGATTCAGGTATTCAAATATTCAATATTCTTTTTCCCCTTTCTCTAATTACTAAACCCATAATTATAAATCTCCGGTAGAAATAATTTTTTTTCCCTTCTCTATCAAATGACAATAATATTTCACTTAATTGTAGGTTTCGTGTATAAATATGGCAAAAGTTCCGGCACCACATGACTGTTCTGAAAGATGGAAAATGCAAATTATCGCTGGTTAATATTTTTCCCTAAAATAAATATGGTATTAATGGTGGTAAATTTTAGATACGAGTATTATCGATTACCAGCCGCTCGTTCATCCATTTATAGATGAAGACTTTATCATCGAAAGCCAATCTTCGGTAGAAACGGTGTACTGATCCCTGACGTCCCAGCTGTAGCTGCGGTGCTGCAGATTGCTACGGTATGAATACAGATAGTGATTCTGCAACAGAAATAATGCCGTATATTAAAAAAGCGCTACTAAATCTCAACGATTAAAATTTGATCGTCTGAAATATAAACTCGAGGTAAAAGGTTAGGTTCCGTTCGGATAATATCAAACAGGAAAAAACCAGACGACGAAACGTTAATCTCCAGTAATAGTGATAATGAAGATATAAATACGACTTATTATGAGAATTGTAAAGGCGCACCCTAATCGCCGCGCGTAAATTCACAAAAATAGGCGTCTAATTGTAAAAATGTTTAAAAACATGCCGAGATCGAAACCGATCAAAATTAAGCGTTTTGTTACAAAAATTGAGTTAGTACATGTTAACCTCGAAAATCCATACTCGTCGATGGAAAATCCTGAACCGTCGACGAGTGGAATGAATTTTCCACGCGTCCAACGACTCAGTGATCACTCCACCGACGAGGAAGATTTAAGAGAACCGCCTACGGATAGGGAAAAAGTAGATTAGCCCTAAACCAAATTAAAGAGCTACTTAAAACCAAACCAGCGATAGATAGAGGCGAAAATTCGAAAGCGTTTGAAGAAAATAGTAAATACGAACCATAATTATGCTTTGCTACGCGATGACGCTTCCGCTTATGATAAATCTCTAGAAATTTCGACTAATACTCCAATTGCCCTACAGGAAGGAGATATATCCCCTTGGCAACCTGTATCTACTGCAATGTTTCTCTAGCTGCCAAAGGGCCATTTAACAAAGAAGAAATGGAAACAATTGTGCACCCAGTAGACTGCAAACATTTATACCACGCCTCCTGTATCGCTGTTATAAAACAAAAGTTCCGCAATAAAACGAACGAAGACGGGTCAGCTGCGATTCCTAATTGTATTATTAGTAAATGCGAGCTTTCGTTGTTAGACAAAACGGTCGGTGTCAGTTTTCGAGCTTCGAAATATATGTTGTACGCTCGACCCGTCAGTTTACCAACTTCTCATCGTTTGACAAAATTAAATCAAGAACTGGTCAATCAGGTAACCGACAAAGACCAAAAAATTGCCACCCTAACGGAAGCTATCGGAAATATGAATGAACAGTTAGCGATTATGAAACAAACCGTCGACAACGAAGCTTTTTTGAAAGTCAAAGCTCAAAGCCGTCTCGATATGAGAGAAACCGAACTTCAAAAACTAAAAGACGCTGCCCGTAATAAAATGGACGCTGTAATCCAGACGAACCTAACGATGGAAGAACTTAAACGTGAAGAAGCCAAAGAATCGTTAAGCCAGAAAACTATTGATATTAAAATTGCGGACCGGAAGAAAATTAACGGGCCGAAGTCGACGTAATTTTGGAAGAGGCTCCGAGGATTCTCAGCGGCGAAATATCGAATCCGAATATGACAGTTCGTCATCGAAAACCACCAGGTATTCCACTTCAAATACCTCGCCAACCGGATCCTCGTACATTGCAACGGCTATCTCGTCCATCAATTTCGAATTCTCAAATTTCAATATCTCCGGTACCCCCATCGCAGACATCTCCGGCTTTACAGCCATCGGTATCAGATTTGATTATAGCTCTCCGCCCCTACGACGACCGTATCAAAAGTTCCGCTTTCCATATCAAACGTTACCCCGGTACATCAATTTTGCTTGCAGCTCATCGGAAATGAATACGATTAACCGCACGATATTCATAAATATTTATACTCAACGGCTGGTATTCCGATGCCGCTGCAGCAACAGCAACAAATACATCAGCTGCCGGTACAGCAACAGCTAATACCTCAGCTACCGATACCTCAGCCTACGATACCGCAGATACCGATAAACCGACCACCGGCACCTCAAACTTTGGCTGCACCGGTGAAATTACTTCAAATCGGTCATCACGTTACTCCGCGACCGTTGATGGATATACCTACTCAGCCGGTACCCGTACCACTGCCTCCCTTCCCCTCCTAGGCCACAAATTCACTTTTTGGACGTGAAGAGGCCGAGGAGATGGATATTCCAACTCAGGAACAAGCCGAGGAGGAAGGTACGCGATGATTTGGAGTTTATACACGCTGAAATGTTACCTCCCAACGAAAATCGGGATCAACTACGTCATTGGCTCGAGGTACACAACCGAATCTGCCGTAGAAACTCGGAGACTTTCGTTTTGACGATCCAGAGTTCCAAATTGAGGAACATTTCCCGCTATTCCGTTACCTGCGTCGTTACAATAACATCACTATCTGCATCGAACCATCAGGCCGACACTTGTGGTTCTTCTTACACGGATTTTGGATTCTTGGCGGCGGTTTAAATAACCAATTTTTAGAAATAAATAATTGGATGGCCGAAGAAGACATCGCAGAAATGATTGCCGAATCTCCTTACAACTCGAATTCTATGTCGATCGAAGACCTCACCAACCAGCTTAGAGGTAGACGTCTGCCTTTTAGTATTATGTTATGTTGCGGCAACGTCGATACGATCAAAGGCAGTAGAAGCCTGCGCGATACGAAAGCTTTAACCGATCCATTGTTGCAAGTTCTTCATCAAGGAGGTTGTCGTCAACTAATGGTAATTCCACCAACCTACCACGAACGTCAATCGGAAGCCAGACAAAACCTCGCCCAAATTTGGAAAAATTACTGCCTAAAGAATGTATTTCACCCGCCTTTTGGTTATAACTACGTCGATCGTGAAATTATCAAAGTATTAGACGAACATCGCGGGTATCAGATGCGTAAATCGATGAACGATGTCAAATTCCCGAATGCGATGGTGGCTTATATTTATGCGATGCTTCACGAAAACCAGAAAATGGAGAGAAAGCCATCGTAAAAATCTGTAAAATTGGTGTAATTTCAAAAAGTTCAAAAGTTTCGACCGACGGAACCTACCTGATGTTATTGTGTTGAAAAATCGAATTATTCGATTACTTTACCCGATTATGACATACATACAGAAAGTACAACTTTCATAGTAAAATTCAGAAGGAATATTTTCTGTAGTGTTGAATTTTTTCTATATTTCAATTTTAATTTTATTTTCTTGCTGGTACAATGTAAAATAGGTATAATTTGGTACAAAAATTCAAGGTCAGTATTTAATAGAAATTCATTTTTTATAAATTCATCAAAAGCAATAGATTTAATTTTGCCGGTTCAGTGAATTTCTTTTGAAACAAAATAAAAAACAGAATATTCCTTCCGAATTAATTTGGTATTCGTAAAACTGTTGTCATATTATTTCATGAAAAGTCGACTGCGAAATAGTAAAAACAAGGTTTTGCAATATTTTCCTTTTATTTAATTCAAAAGGTATATTTTTTCGAAATAAATTGATTTTATTTACCCATCAATTTCAATAGTTCTGTTAAATACAGTCAAGAGGTAAAAATTTCATTTTGTCTCAAATTTCGCAGTCGACTATAAACTTTGTTGTGTTATTCGAAGAGTCAAATTTTATTTACCAGAAAAATTAATGTACAATATTGAACAATTTACAAGTTCATGGTATTGATTGTGATATTTCGAAAGGTGTTGAATTTTGTTTAATTATTACGTTTTCCAGTACCACTTTACGTATTCAAACTTGTAATTTTTTGTGTTAGTTGATTAGATCGCCAAATATTTCCCAGTCAGGAATTTAATTTTCTTTTGATTTTATTTTTCGAAGATTTTTTTTATTTTATCAGTCTAGAACTAGTCATCAAAAGTTTCGTTTTATTGTAGATAATAGATATTTTCGCAGGAAATTTAGAAATGAAAATTTCTGACTAGGATATTTTGCCAATTTTTTATAATTATTGATTCGAAGTTTAGAATCTTTTTATTTTTTTTTTTTTTTATTCTTCTCGTAGGATCTTTGATCTTTCTTCTGATTGTACATATCAAAATTTTTTTTTCTCTTTACTCATTTGTATTCGTTGCCCTTCCCTTTTGTATTCGAAGTAATTTTTATTTTTTTTTACTTTTCCACACAAGTTGAATACGAATACGTGAATAAAAGTTGGTACTTTGGAATGACTCGGCTATTTATTTACAAATAAATAACAACAAAATATAAAACAAGTGTAAAGATTACCAGTATAAAAAAGAAGATTGAACATCGTAAGGTTTTCTAAAATAATCCAGTTCCATGGTGTTGGCAACGTCGCAATTTTTAGGTCAATCTGTAAATAGAAAAACAATACGATTAAAAATCTGGTACTGGAATTGATTTACACATGATAATGACGTTACTACAAATCAGACACTTACCAACTATTCGTCTGAAATTACAAGTCATTATTTTACACATCCATGGATCGAAACATCAAGTAAGTATGGACCAAGAAAATGTTTCGGAGGAATCTGGACCACGGATTGGACTCGCACGATTGGATATCCATGGACAAAAATAAAAAATTCAAAAAGTTGACTAAAACTCAACCAAGGTTTAAAAAATTGAAACCTAAATGGTTTTACATACCTTTTTCTAGAATTTGAACAGCTTCGCAAACTTCGGATTGCCTACCCTGTTCAAGCTTGGGAAAATTGCAACATGTATACCATTGTAGGTTCGGTAAGATCAAATTCAGCTGCAACAAAGAAGCAGATTTTCGTAACTACTTAGCTTATTAGTGATAGCTAATTTACCATCTTATTAATCAATTTGATTTTTTTTTAGTACCTTGTTTGTGTGTCATTGAGCTTTTTTCAGATTTTTGAATTTGCCAGCTTAATGTTTTTTCCAGCCAGCTTCCTGAGGATGTTTCGTTCGACCTGAAACAAAGAAACAGATTGTTAAAGATCGTCGATTGTAAAAAGGTTTATAATATGATGAGACATCGTAGAAATTCTTGCGACTTTTTCCGCTGACCTCAGCATATTGGTAACTCGAACACCTGGAACAAAAAGGGAAGTAATTAGTAACCATTCTTCTATACTGGTAATAGGTAATGGTATTGTACATATGTTGAGATAGGTACCTAAAACGTACCTATCTGGTCAAAAGTTCCATTTATGTTATTTACCTAATTAGCGCCATACAGTATCCTTTTTCTTAAAATGGCTCTTTTGAGGACAGGGATCCTGTGTGTACGACTGGAGTGGTTCCGAGGCGTGGCTAGGCCCCCTCGATGTAAATAATTGACAAGGAAAATGGCAGTCAAGGAATAAAAGTAAAAGTCAACGTAATTAAAGTCACGTGTGGATGCTGAGCTGCGCCGTTCCATGGATTTTTCAACTAGCTCTTATGCATCTCTAAATTATATTTTTTGTAAAACTTTCGATTTCTATTGTGACGATTTTTGTAAATTTTTGCATTGTTGACTTTGTATTTGTTTTTGTCTGTTCATTTTTTGCAATGTGTTTTTGTGTATGCTTGTCCTCTTTTTTCCCTGCTCTGCACAAGTAGGTTTTTTGAGGCAAGCATTAGTCTTAAGTTTGTAAATACCTTTTTCTTGTCTTGTGTTTTATGTCAAAAGTTCTGTTTTCTAGGTTCTTTTTTATTTTTTCTTTTTTTTGATTTTTTGATTTTTTTTGATTTTCTTTTGCATTTTTTAATTCAAAAGTTTCGAGTTCCGGTCTGACCCAGTGGAGACCTGCTTCCGCTCTAAAAAGGTGGGGGCAGGGCTCACCTACCAGGCAGTCTGGACTTTCCTGCCGTGAGAAGGTGTGTTTTCTCATCCTTTTCATCGGGAAGCTTCGTCTCCCCTATGATAAGGTTGAGGGGGCATATGTCACGGTGGGAAATGCCCAGGCTGCTTGGTGGTAACACTGAGCCAGCCGGAATGGTCTAGGTGATGTACGAGTTCTCAGCTCGTACATCATCGCCATTTACCTTTTTGTTGTTACAATGTAACGTAGTTTTATCTCAATATAAAGTTGTGTGCATAATTGAATGGTTTCTCTGTTCTTGCCGCGATTCCCACATCCCCTGAGATGTGATTAAAAAGTGTAAGTGCTCGATTGAAGTTAGCCAGGGTCCGCAGCCCTCTCTGCGAGTTTAGTCTAAGTCTTGGAACTTGACGTGATAGGATAAATTACCACCAGGATCAACCCCCACGTAATTTATACCCTTTCAAAATATTAAATATTAAAAATTAATTTTTAAATATTTAAATATTGAATTTTAAATATTAAAAATTAATTTTTAAACATTTAAATATTGAATTTTAAATATTAAAAATTAATTTTCAAATATTCAAATATCAAATATTAATTTTTAAATATTCAAATATTAAATATTCAAAATTAATTATTAAATATTTAAATATTGAATTTTAAATATTAGAAATTAATTTTTAAATATTCAAATATTAAATATTCAAATATTAAATATTCAAAATTGATTATTAAATATTTAAATATTGAATTTTAAATATTAAAAATTAATTTTTAAATATTCAAATATTAAATATTAAAAATTAATTTTTAAATATTCAAATATTGAATATTAAATATTAATTTTCAAATATTCAAATATTAAATATTCATTTTCAAATATTCAAATATTAAATATTCAAAATTAATTATTGCATATTTAAATATTGAATATTGAAAATTAATTATTAAATATTTAAAGATTGAATTTTAATTAGTAAACATTGATTTTGAAATATTCAAATATTAACTGTTAATGTTTAAATATTCAAATATTAAACATTCAAAATTAATTATTAAATATTTAAATATTGAATTTTAAATATTAGAAATTAATTTTAAATATTCAAATATTAAATATTAAAAATTAATTATTAAATATTTAAATATTGAATTGTAAATATTAAAAATTAATTTTCAAATATTCAAATATTAAATATTCAAAATTATTTCTTAAATATTTAAATATTGAATTTTAAATATTAAAAATTAATTTTTAAATATTCAAATATTAAAGATTGAAAATTACTAATTAAATATTTAAATATTGAATTTTAAATATTAAAAATTAATTTTTAAATATTCAAATATTAAAGATTAAAAATTAATTTTCAAATATTCAAATATTAAATATTAATTTTCAAATATTCAAATATTAAATATTAAATCTTGATTTTCAAATATTCAAATATTAAATATTAATTTTCAAATATTCAAATATTAAATATTAATTTTCAAATATTCAAATATAAATATTCAAAATTAATTATTGCATATTTAAATATTGAAGTTTAAATATTAAAAATTAATTTTTAAATATTCAAATATTAAATATTGAAAATTAATAATTAAATATTTAAATATTGAATTTTAAATATTAAAAATTAATTTATAAATATTCAAATATTAAATATTAAAAATTAATTTTTAAATATTTAAATATTGAATTTTAAATATTAAAAATTAATTTTTAAATATTTAAATATTGAATTTTAAATATTAAAAATTAATTTTTAAATATTCAAATATTAAATATTAAAAATTAATTTTTAAACATTTAAATATTGAATTTTAAATATTAAAAATTAATTTTTAAATATTCAAATATTAAATATTGAAAATTAATAATTAAATATTTAAATATTGAATTTTAAATATTAAAAATTAATTTTTAAATATTTAAATATTGAATTTTAAATATTAAAAATTAATTTTTAAATATTTAAATATTAAATATTAATTTTCAAATATTCAAATATCAAATATTAATTTTTAAATATTCAAATATTAAATATTCAAAATTAATTATTAAATATTTAAATATTGAATTTTAAATATTAGAAATTAATTTTTAAATATTCAAATATTAAATATTAAAAATTAATTATTAAATATTTAAATATTGGATTTTAAATATTAAAAATTAATTTTCAAATATTCAAATATTAAATATTAAATATTGATTTTCAAATATTCAAATATTAAATATTAATTTTCAAATATTCAAATATTAAATATTAATTTTCAAATATTCAAATATAAATATTCAAAATTAATTATTGCATATTTAAATATTGAAGTTTAAACATTAAAAATTAATTTTTAAATATTCAAATATTAAATATTGAAAATTAATAATTAAATATTGAAATATTGAATTTTAAATATTAAAATTAATTTTTAAATATTCAAATATTAAATATTAAAAATTAATTTTTAAATATTTAAATATTGAATTTTAAATATTAAAAATTAATTTTTAAATATTCAAATATTAAATATTAAAAATTAATTTTTAAATATTCAAATATTAAATATTGAAAATTAATAATTAAATATTTAAATATTGAATTTTAAATATTAAAAATTAATTTTTAAATATTTAAATATTGAATTTTAAATATTAAAAATTAATTTTTAAATATTTAAATATTAAATATTAATTTTCAAATATTCAAATATCAAATATTAATTTTTAAATATTCAACTATTAAATATTCAAAATTAATTATTAAATATTTAAATATTGAATTTTAAATATTAGAAATTAATTTTTAAATATTCAAATATTAAATATTAAAAATTAATTATTAAATATTTAAATATTGAATTTTAAATATTAAAAATTAATTTTCAAATATTCAAATATTAAATATTCAAAATTATTTATTAAATATTTAAATATTGAATTTTAAATATTAAAAATTAATTTTTAAATATTCAAATATTAAATATTAAATATTATTTTTCAAATATTCAAATATCAAATATTAATTTTTAAATATTCAAATATTAAATATTCAAAATTAATTATTAAATATTTAAATATTGAATTTTAAATATTAGAAATTAATTTTTGAATATTCAAATATTAAATATTCAAAATTAATTATTAAATATTTAAATATTGAATTTTAAATATTAAAAATTAATTTTTAAGTATTCAAATATTAAATATTGAAAATTAATAATTAAATATTTAAATATTGAATTTTAAATATTAAAAATTAATTTTCAAATATTCACATATTAAATATTAAATATTGATTTTCAAAGATTCAACTATTAAATATTAATTTTCAAATATTCAAATATTAAATATTAAATATTGATTTTCAAAGATTCAAATATTAAATATTAATTTTCAAATATTCAAATATTAAATATTAATTTTCAAATATTCAAATATAAATATTCAAAATTAATTATTGAATATTTAAATATTGAAGTTTAAACATTAAAAATTAATTTTTAAATATTCAAATATTAAATATTGAAAATTAATAATTAAATATTTAAATATTGAATTTTAAATATTAAAAATTAATTTTTAAATATTCAAATATTAAATATTAAAAATTAATTTTTAAATATTTAAATATTGAATTTTAAATATTAAAAATTAATTTTTAAATATTCAAATATTAAATATTAAAAATAAATTTTTAAATATTTAAATATTGAATTTTATATATTAAAAATTAATTTTTAAATATTCAAATATTAAATATTGAAAATTAATTTTTAAATATTCAAATATTAAATATTCAAATATTAAATATTAAATATTGATTTTCAAATATTCAAATATTAAATATTAATTTTCAAATATTCAAATATTAAATATTAATTTTCAAATATTCAAATATTAAATATTAATTTTCAAATATTCAAATATTAATTATTCAAAATTAATTATTGCATATTTAAATATTGAATATTGAATATTGAAAATTAATTATTAAATATTTAAATATTGAATTTTAAATATTAAAAATTAATTTTCAAATGTTCAAATATTAAATATTCAAAATTATTTATTAAATATTTAAATATTGAATTTTAAATATTAAAAATTAATTTTTAAATATTCAAATATTATATATTGAAAATTAATTATTAAATATTTAAATATTAAAAAATAATTTTTAAATATTCAAATATTAAATATTAAATATTAATTTTCAAATATTCAAATATCAAATATTAATTTTTAAATATTCAAATATTAAATATTAAATATTAATTTTCAAATATTCAAATATTAAATATTCATTTTCAAATATTCAAATATTAAATATTCAAAATTAATTATTGCATATTTAAATATTGAATATTGAATATTAATTATTAAATATTTAAATATTGAATTTTAAATATTAAAAATTAATTTTTGAATATTCAAATATTAAATATTAAAAATAAATTTTTAAATATTTAAATATTGAATTTTAAATATTAAAAATTAATTTTTAAATATTCAAATATTAAATATTGAAAATTAATAATTAAATATTTAAATATTGAATTTTAAATATTAAAAATTAATTTTTAAATATTTAAATATTAAATATTAATTTTCAAATATTCAAATATCAAATATTAATTTTTAAATATTCAAATATTACATATTCAAAATTAATTATTAAATATTTAAATATTGAATTTTAAATATTAGAAATTAATTTTTAAATATTCAAATATTAAATATTAAAAATTAATTATTAAATATTTAAATATTGAATTTTAAATATTAAACATTAATTTTCAAATATTCAAATATTAAATATTCAAAATTATTTATTAAATATTTAAATATTGAATTTTAAATATTAAAAATTAATTTTTAAATATTCAAATATTGAATATTAAATATTAATTTTCAAATATTCAAATATTAAATATTCATTTTCAAATATTCAAATATTAAATATTCAAAATTAATTATTGCATATTTAAATATTGAATATTGAATATTGAAAATTAATTATTAAATATTTAAATATTGAATTTTTAAATATTAAAAATTAATTTTTAAATATTCAAATATTAAATATTAAAAATAAATTTTTAAATATTTAAATATTGAATTTTAAATATTAAAAATTAATTTTTAAATATTCAAATATTAAGTATTGAAAATTAATAATTAAATATTTAAATATTGAATTTTAAATATAAAAATTAATTTTTAAATATTTAAATATTAAATATTAATTTTCAAATATTCAAATATCAAATATTAATTTTTAAATATTCAAATATTAAATATTCAAAATTAATTATTAAATATTTAAATATTGAATTTTAAATATTAGAAATTAATTTTTAAATATTCAAATATTAAATATTAAAAATTAATTATTAAATATTTAAATATTGAATTTTAAATATTAAAAATTAATTTTCAAATATTCAAATATTAAATATTCAAAATTATTTATTAAATATTTAAATATTGAATTTTAAATATTAAAAATTAATTTTTAAATATTCAAATATTAAATATTGAAAATTAATAATTAAATATTTAAATATTGAATTTTAAATATTAAAAATTAATTTTCAAATATTCAAATATTAAATATTAAATATTGATTTTCAAATATTCAAATATTAAATATTAATTTTCAAATATTCAAATATTAAATATTAAATATTGATTTTCAAATATTCAAATATTAAATATTAATTTTCAAATATTCAAATATTAAATATTAATTTTCAAATATTCAAATATAAATATTCAAAATTAATTATTGCATATTTAAATATTGAAGTTTAAATATTAAAAATTAATTTTTTAATATTCAAATATTAAATATTGAAAATTAATAATTAAATATTTAAATATTGAATTTTAAATATTAAAAATTAATTTTTAAATATTCAAATATTAAATATTAAAATTAATTTTTAAATATTTAAATATTGAATTTTAAATATTAAAAATTAATTTTTAAATATTCCAATATTAAATATTAAAAATTAATTTTTCAATATTAAGAATAAATTATTGAATATTTAAATATTAAAAATTAATTTTTAAATATTCAAATATTAAATATTGAAAATTAATAATTAAATATTTAAATATTGAATTTTAAATATTAAAAATTAATTTTTAAATATTTAAATATTGAATTTTAAATATTAAAAATTAATTTTTAAATATTTAAATATTAAATATTAATTTTCAAATATTAAATTATTATATATTAATTTTTAAATATTCAAATATTAAATATTCAAATATTAAATATTCAAAATTAATTATTAAATATTTAAATATTGAATTTTAAATATTAAAAATTATTTTTAAATATTCAAATACTAAATATTAAAAATTAATTATTAAATATTTAAATATTGAATTTTAAATATTAAAAATTAATTTTCAAATATTCAAATATTAAATATTCAAAATTATTTATTAAATATTTAAATATAGAATTTTAAATATTAAAAATTAATTTTTAAATATTCAAATATTAAATATTAAATATTAATTTTCAAATATTCAAATATCAAATATTAATTTTTAAATATTCAAATATTAAATATTCAAAATTAATTATTAAATATTTAAATATTGAATTTTAAATATTAAAAATTAATTTTTAAATATTCAAATATTTAATATTAAAATATTAAATATTCAAAATTTATTTTTAAATATTTAAATATTGAATTTTAAATATTAAAAATTAATTTTTAAATATTCAAATATTAAATATTAAAAATTAATTTTTAAATATTCAAATATTGAATATTAAATATTAATTTTCAAATATTAAAATATTAAATATTCATTTTCAAATATTCAAATATTAAATATTCAAAATTAATTATTGCATATTTAAATATTGAATATTGAAAATTAATTATTAAATATTTAAATATTGAATTTTAATTATTAAAAATTATTTTTTAAATATTCAAATATTAAATATTAATTTTTAAATATTCAAATATGAAATATTAATTTTCAAATGTTCAAATATTAAATATTCAAAATAATTATGAAATATTTAAATATTGAATTTTAAATATTAAAAATTAATTTTTAAATATTCAAATATTAAATATTAAAAATAAATTTTTAAATATTTAAATATTGAATTTTATATATTAAAAATTAATTTTTAAATATTCAAATATTAAATATTGAAAATTAATTTTTAAATATTCAAATATCAAATATTAATTTTTAAATATTCAAATATTAAATATTCAAAATTAATTATTAAATATTTAAATATTGAATTTTAAATATTAGAAATTAATTTTTAAATATTCAAATATTAAATATTCAAATATTAAATATTCAAAATTGATTATTAAATATTTAAATATTGAATTTTAAATATTAAAAATTAATTTTTAAATATTCAAATATTAAATATTAAAAATTAATTTTTAAATATTCAATTATTGAATATTAAATATTAATTTTCAAATATTCAAATATTAAATATTCATTTTCAAATATTCAAATATTAAATATTCAAAATTAATTATTGCATATTTAAATATTGAATATTGAAAATTAATTATTAAATATTTAAATATTGAATTTTAATTATTAAAAATTAATTTTTAAATATTCAAATATTAAATATTACTTTTTAAATATTCAAATAGTAAATATTCAAAATTAATTATTAAATATTTAAATATTGAATTTTAAATATTAGAAATTAATTTTTAAATATTCAAATATTAAATATTAAAAATTAATTATTAAATATTTAAATATTGAATTTTAAATATTAAAAATTAATTTTCAAATATTCAAATATTAAATATTCAAAATTATTTATTAAATATTTAAATATTGAATTTTAAATATTAAAAATTAATTTTTAAATATTCAAATATTAAATATTGAAAATTAATAATTAAATATTAAAATATTGAAATTTAAATATTAAAAATTAATTTTCAAATATTCAAATATTAAATATTAAATATTGATTTTCAAATATTCAAATATTAAATATTAATTTTCAAATATTCAAATATTAAATATTAAATATTGATTTTCAAATATTCAAAGATTAAATATTAATGTTCAAATATTCAAAGATTAAATAATAATTGTCAACTCTTCAAACATAAACAGTCACAATGAATTATTGCATATTTAAATATTGAAGTTTAAATATTCAAAATTAATTATTAAATATTCAAATATTAAATATTCAAAATTAATTATTGAATATTTAAATATTAAAAATTAATTTTTAAATATTCCAATATTAAATATTAAAAATTAATTTTTCAATATTCAAAATTAATTATTGAATATTTAAATATTGAATATTATTTTTTAAATATTTAAATATTTAATATTAAAAATTAATTATTAAATATTCAAATATTAAATATTAAAAATTATTTATTAAATATTTAAATATTGAATTTTAAATATTAAAAATTAAATTTTAAATATTCAAATATTAAATATTGAAAATTAATAATTAAATATTTAAAGATTGAATTTTAAATATTAAAAATTAATTTTTAAATATTTAAATATTGAATTTTAAATATTAAAAATTAATTTTTAAATATTTAAATATTAAATATTAATTTTCAAATATTCAAATATCAAATATTAATTTTTAAATATTCAAATATTAAATATTCAAAATTAATTATTAAATATTTAAATATTGAATTTTAAATATTAGAAATTAATTTTTAAATATTCAAATATTAAATATTAAAAATTAATTATTAAATATTTAAATATTGGAATTTAAATATTAAAAATTAATTTTCAAATATTCAAATATTAAATATTCAAAATTATTTATTAAATATTTAAATATTGAATTTTAAATATTAAAAATTAATTTTTAAATATTCAAATATTAAATATTAAATATTAATTTTCAAATATTAAAATATAAAATATTAATTATTAAATATTCAAATATTGAATATTCAAAATTAATTATTAAATATTTAAATATTGAATTTTAAATATTATAAATTAATTATTAAATATTCAAGTATTAAATATTCAAATATTAAATATTCAAAATTGATTATTAAATATTTAAATATTGAATTTTAAATATTAAAAATTAATTTTTAAATATTCAAATATTAAATATTAAAAATTAATTTTTAAATATTCAAATATTGAATATTAAATATTAATTTTCAAATATTCAAATATTAAATATTCATTTTCAAATATTCAAATATTAAATATTCAAAATTAATTATTGCATATTTAAATATTGAATATTGAAAATTAATTATTAAATATTTAAATATTGAATTTTAATTATTAAAAATTAATTTTTAAATATTCAAATATTAAATATTAATTTTTAAATATTCAAATATTAAATATTAATTTTCAAATCTTCAAATATTAAATATTCAAAATTATTTATTAAATATTTAAATATTGAAGTTTAAATATTAAAAATTAATTATTCAATATTCAAATATTAAATATTAAAAATTAATTTTTAAATATTTAAATATTGAATTTTAAATATTAAAAATTAATTTTTAAACATTTAAATATTGAATTTTAAATATTAAAAATTAATTTTCAAATATTCAAATATCAAATATTAATTTTTAAATATAAAAATATTAAATATTCAAAATTAATTATTAAATATTTAAATATTTAATTTAAAATATTAGAAATTAATTTTTAAATATTCAAATATTAAATATTAATTTTCAAATATTCAAATATTAATTATTCAAAATTAATTATTGCATATTTAAATATTGAATATTGAATATTGAAAATTAATTATTAAATATTTAAATATTGAATTTTAAATATTAAAAATTAATTTTCAAATATTCAAATATTAAATATTCAAAATTAGTAATTAAATATTTAAATATTGAATTTTAAATATTAAAAATTAATTTTCAAAGATACAAATCTTAAATATTCAAAATTATTTATTAAATATTTAAATATTGAATTTTAAATATTAAAAATTAATTTTTAAATATTCAAATATTAAATATTGAAAATTAATAATTAAATATTTAAATATTGAATTTTAAATATTAAAAATTAATTTTCAAATATTCAAATATTAAATATTAAATATTGATTTTCAAATATTCAAATATTAAATATTAATTTTCAAATATTCAAATATTAAATATTAAATATTGATTTTCAAATATTCAAATATTAAATATTAAATTTCAACTAGTCAAATATTAAATATTAATTTTCAAATATTCAAAGATAAATATTCAAAATTAATTATTGCATATTTAAATATTGAAGTGTAAATATTAAAAATTAATTTTTTAATATTCAAATATTAAATATTGAAAATTAATAATTAAATATTTAAATATTGAATTTTAAATATTAAAAAATAATTTTTAAATATTCAAATATTAAATATTAAAAATTAATTTTTAAATATTTAAATATTGAATTTTAAATATTAAAAATTAATTTTTAAATATTCAAATATTAAATATTAAAAATTAATTTTTAAACATTTAAATATTGAATTTTAAATATTAAAAATTAATTTTTAAATATTCAAATATTAAATATTGAAAATTAATAATTAAATATTTAAATATTGAATTTTAAATATTAAAAATTAATTTTTAAATATTTAAATATTGAATTTTAAATATTAAAAATTAATTGTTAAATATTTAAATATTAAATATTAATTTTCAAATATTCAAATATCAAATATTAATTTTTAAATATTCAAATATTAAATATTCAAAATTAATTATTAAATATTTAAATATTGAATTTTAAATATTAGAAATTAATTTTTAAATATTCAAATATTAAATATTAAAAATTAATTATTAAAAATTTAAATATTGAATTTTAAATATTATAAATTAATTTTCAAATATTCAAATATTAAATATTCAAAAGTATTTATTAAATAATTAAATATTGAATTTTAAATATGAAAAATTAATTTTTAAATATTCAAATATTAAATATTAAATATTAATTTTCAAAGATTCAAATATCAAATATTAATTTTTAAATATTCAAATATTAAATATTCAAAATTAATTATTAAATATTTAAATATTGAATTTTAAATATTAAAAATTAATTTTTAAATATTCAAATATTAAATATTCAAATATTAAATATTCAAAATTGATTATTAAATATTTAAATATTGAATTTTAAATATTAAAAATTAATTTTTAAATATTCAAATATTAAATATTAAAAATTAATTTTTAAATATTCAAATATTGAATATTAAATATTAATTTTCAAATATTCAAATATTAAATATTCATTTTCAAATATTCAAAATTAATTATTGCATATTTAAATATTGAATATTGAAAATTAATTATTAAATATTTAAATATTGAATTTTAATTATTAAAAATTAATTTTTAAATATTCAAATATTAAATATTAATTTTTAAATATTCAAATATTAAATATTAATTTTCAAAGGTTCAAATATTAAATATTCAAAATTAATTATTAAATATTTAAATATTGAATTTTAAATATTAAAAATTAATTTTTAAATATTCAAATATTAAATATTAAAAATTAATTTTTAAATATTTAAATATTGAATTTTAAATATTAAAAATTAATTTTTAAACATTTAAATATTGAATTTTAAATATTAAAAATTAATTTTCAAATATTCAAATATCAAATATTAATTTTTAAATATTCAAATATTAAATATTCAAAATTAATTATTAAATATTTAAATATTGAATTTTAAATATTAGAAATTAATTTTTAAATATTCAAATATTAAATATTCAAATATTAAATATTCAACAGTTATTATTAAATATTTAAATATTGAATTTTAAATATTAAAAATTAATTTTTAAATATTCAAATATTAAATATTAAAAATTAATTTTTAAATATTCAAATATTGAATATTAAATATTAATTTTCAAATATTCAAATATTAAATATTCATTTTCAAATATTCAAATATTAAATATTCAAAATTAATTATTGCATATTTAAATATTGAATATTGAAAATTAATTATTAAATATTTAAATATTGAATTTTAATTAATAACAATTAATTTTTAAATATTCAAATACTAAATATGAATTTTTAAATATTCAAATATCAAATATTCAAACTTAATTATTAACTATTTAAATATTGAATTTTAAATATTAGAAATTAATTTTTAAATATTCAAATAATAACTCTTAAAAATTAATTATTAAATATTTAAATATTGACTTTTAAATATTAAAAATTAATTTTCAAATATTCAAATATTAAATATTCAAAATTATTTATTAAATATTTAAATATTGAATTTTAAATATTAAAAATTGATTTTTAAATATTCAAATATTAAATATTGAAAATTAATAATTAAATATTTAAATATTGAATTTTAAATATTAAAAATTAATTTTAAAATATTCAAATATTAAATATTAAATATTGATTTTCAAATATTCAAATATTAAATATTAATTTTCAAATATTCAAATATTAAATATTAAATATTGATTTTCAAATATTCAAATATTAAATATTAATTTTCAAATATTCAAATATTAAATATTAATTTTCAAATATTCAAATATAAATATTCAAAATTAATTATTGCATATTTAAATATTGAAGTTTAAATATTAAAAATTAATTTTTAAATATTCAAATATTAAATATTGAAAATTAATAATTAAATATTTAAATATTGAATTTTAAATATTAAAAATTAATTTTTAAATATTCAAATATTAAATATTATAAATTAATTTTTAAATATTTAAATATTGAATTTTAAATATTAAAAATTAATTATTAAATATTTAAATATTGAATTTTAATTATTAAAAATTAATTTTTAAATATTCAAATATTAAATATTAAAAATTAATTATTAAATATTTAAATATTGAATTTTAAATATTAAAAATTAATTTTCAAATATTCAAATATTAAATATTCAAAATTATTTATTAAATATTTAAATATTGAATTTTAAATATTAAAAATTAATTTTTAAATATTCAAATATTAAATATTGAAAATTAATAATTAAATATTTAAATATTGAATTTTAAATATTAAAAATTAATTTTCAAATATTCAAATATTAAATATTAAATATTGATTTTCAAATATTCAAATATTAAATATTAATTTTCAAATATTCAAATATTAAATATTAAATATTGATTGTCAAATATTGAAATATTAAATATGAATTTTCAAATAGTCAACTCTTAAATATTCATTTTCAAGTATTCAACTATAAATATTCAAAATTAATTATTGCATATTTAAATCTTGAAGTTTAAATATTAAAAATTAATTTTTAAATATTCAAATATTAAATATTGAAAATTAATAATTAAATATTTAAATATTGAATTTTAAATATTAAAAATTAATTTTTAAATATTCAAATATTGAATATTAAAAATTAATTTTTAAATATTTAAATATTGAATTTTAAATATTAAAAATTAATTTTTAAATATTTAAATATTGAATTTTAAATATTAAAAATTAATTTTTAAATATTCAAATATTAAATATTAAAAATTAATTTTTAAACATTTAAATATTGAATTTTAAATATTAAAAATTAATTTTTAAATATTCAAATATTAAATATTGAAAATTAATAATTAAATATTTAAATATTGAATTTTAAATATTAAAAATTAATTTTTAAATATTTAAATATTGAATTTTAAATATTAAAAATTAATTTTTAAATATTTAAATATTAAATATTAATTTTCAAATATTCAAATATCAAATATTAATTTTTAAATATTCAAATATTAAATATTCAAAATTAATTATTAAATATTTAAATATTGAATTTTAAATATTAGAAATTAATTTTTAAATATTCAAATATTAAATATTAAAAATTAATTATTAAATATTTAAATATTGAATTTTAAATATTAAAAATTAATTTTCAAATATTCAAATATTAAATATTCAAAATTATTTATTAAATATTTAAATATTGAATTTTAAATATTAAAAATTAATTTTTAAATATTCAAATATTAAATATTAAATATTAATTTTCAAATATTCAAATATCAATTATTAATTTTTAAATATTCAAATATTAAATATTCAAAATTAATTATTAAATATTTAAATATTGAATGTTAAGTATTAAAAATTAATTTTTAAATATTCAAATATTAAATATTCAAATATTAAATATTCAAAATTGATTATTAAATATTTAAATATTGAATTTTAAATATTAAAAATTAATTTTTAAATATTCAAATATTAAATATTAAAAATTAATTTTTAAATATTCAAATATTGAATATTAAATATTAATTTTCAAATATTCAAATATTAAATATTCATTTTCAAATATTCAAATATTAAATATTCAAAATTAATTATTGCATATTTAAATATTGAATCTTGAAAATTAATTATTAAATATTTATTTATTGAATTTTACTTATTAAAAATTAATTTTTAAATATTCAAATATTAAATATTAATTTTTAAATATTCAAATATTAAATATTAATTTTCAAATGTTCAAATATTAAATATTCAAAATTAATTATTAAATATTTAAATATTGAATTTTAAATATTAAAAATTAATTTTTAAATATTCAAATATTAAATATTAAAAATTAATTTTTAAATATTTAAATATTGAATTTTAAATATTAAAAATTAATTTTTAAACATTTAAATATTGAATTTTAAATATTAAAAATTAATTTTCAAATATTCAAATATCAAATATTAATTTTTAATTATTCAAATATTAAATATTCAAAATTAATTATTAAATATTTAAATATTTAAGTTTAAATATTAGAAATTAATTTTTAAATATTCAAATATTAAATATTAATTTTCAAATATTCAAATATTAATTATTAAAAATTAATTATTGCATATTTAAATATTGAATATTGAATATTGAAAATTAATTATTAAATATTTAAATATTGAATTTTAAATATTAAAAATTAATTTTCAAATATTCAAATATTAAATATTCAAAATTATTTATTAAATATTTAAATATTGAATTTTAAATATTAAAAATTAATTTTTAAATATTCAAATATTAAATATTCAAAATTGATTATTAAATATTTAAATATTGAATTTTAAATATTAAAAATTAATTTTTAAATATTCAAATATTTAATATTAAAAATTAATTTTTAAATATTTAAATATTGAATTTTAAATATTAAAAATTAATTTTTAAGTATTCAAATATTAAATATTGAAAATTAATAATTAAATATTTAAATATTGAATTTTAAATATTAAAAATTAATTTTTAAATATTCAAATATTGAATATTAAATATTAATTTTCAAATATTCAAATATTAAATATTCATTTTCAAATATTCAAATATTAAATATTCAAAATTAATTATTGCATATTTAAATATTGAATATTGAATATTGAAAATTAATTATTAAATATTTAAATATTGAATTTTATATATTAAAAATTAATTTTTAAATATTCAAATATTAAATATTAAAAATAAATTTTTAAATATTTAAATATTGAATTTTAAATATTAAAAATTAATTTTTAAATATTCAAATATTAAATATTGAAAATTAATAATTAAATATTTAAATATTGAATTTTAAATATAAAATTAATTTTTAAATATTTAAATATTAAATATTAATTTTCAAATATTCAAATATCAAATATTAATTTTTAAATATTCAAATATTAAATATTCAAAATTAATTATTAAATATTTAAATATTGAATTTTAAATATTAGAAATTAATTTTTAAATATTCAAATATTAAATATTAAAAATTAATTATTAAATATTTAAATATTGAATTTTAAATATTAAAAATTAATTTTCAAATATTCAAATATTAAATATTCAAAATTATTTATTAAATATTTAAATATTGAATTTTAAATATTAAAAATTGATTTTTAAATATTCAAATATTAAATATTGAAAATTAATAATTAAATCTGTCAATCTTGAGTTGTAAATATTAAAAATTCATTTTCAAATATTCAAATATTAAATATTAAATATTGATTTTCAAATATTCAAATATTAAATATTAATTTTCAAATATTCAAATATTAAATATTAAATATTGATTTTCAAATATTCAAATATTAAATATTAATTTTCAAATATTCAAATATTAAATATTAATTTTCAAATATTCAAATATAAATATTCAAAATTAATTATTGCATATTTAAATATTGAAGTTTAAATATTAAAAATTAATTATTAAATATTCAAATATTAAATATTGAAAATTAATAATTAAATATTTAAATATTGAATTTTAAATATTAAAAATTAATTTTTAAATATTCCAATATTAAATATGATAAATTAATTTTTGAATATTTAAATATTGAATTTTAAATATTAAAAATTAAATTTTAAATATTCAAATATTAAATATTAAAAAATAATTTTTAAACATTTAAATATTGAATTTCAAATATTAAAAATTAATTTTTAAATATTCAAATATTAAATATTGAAAATTAATAATTAAATATTTAAATATTGAATTTTAAATATTAAAAATTAATTTTTAAATATTTAAATATTGAATTTTAAATATTAAAAATTAATTTTTAAATATTTAAATATTAAATATTAATTTTCAAATATTCAAATATCAAATATTAATTTTTAAATATTCAAATATTAAATATTCAAAATTAATTATTAAATATTTAAATATTGAATTTTAAATATTAAAAATTAATTTTTAAATATTCAAATATTAAATATGAAAAATTAATTATTAAATATTTAAATATTGAATTTTAAACATTAAAAATTACTTTTTAAATATTCAAATATTAAATATTAAAATTAATTATTAAATATTTAAATATTGAATTTTAAATATTAAAAATTAATTTTTAAATATTCAAATATTAAATATTGAAAATTAATAATTAAATATTTAAATATTGAATTTTAAATATTAAAAATTAATTTTTAAATATACAAATATTGAATATTAAATATTAATTTTCAAATATTCAAATATTAAATATTCATTTTCAAATATTCAAATATTAAATATTCAAAATTAATTATTGCATATTTAAATATTGAATATTGAATATTGAAAATTAATTATTAAATATTTAAATATTGAATTTTAAATATTAAAAATTAATTTTTAAATATTCAAATATTAAATATTAAAAATTAAATTTTTAAATATTTAAATATTGAATTTTAAATATTAAAAATTAATTTTTAAATATTCAAATATTAAATATTGAAAATTAATAATTAAATATTTAAATATTGAATTTTAAATATTAAAAATTAATTTTTAAATATTTAAATATTAAATATTAATTTTCAAATATTCAAATATCAAATATTAATTTTTAAATATTCAACTATTAAATATTCAAAATTAATTATTAAATATTTAAATATTGAATTTTAAATATTAGAAATTAATTTTTAAATATTCAAATATTAAATATTAAAAATTAATTATTAAATATTTAAATATTGAATTTTAAATATTAAAAATTAATTTTCAAATATTCAAATATTAAATATTCAAAATTATTTATTAAATATTTAAATATTGAATTTTAAATATTAAAAATTAATTTTTAAATATTCAAATATTATATATTGAAAATTAATACTTAAATATTTAAATATTGAATTTTAAATATTAAAAATTAATTTTCAAATAATCAACTATTAAATAATCACAATTATTTATTAAATATTTAAATATTGAATTTTAAATATTAAAAATTAAATTTTAAATATTCAAATATTAAATATTAAATATTAATTTTCAAATATTCAAATATTAAATATTAATTTTCAAATATTCAAATATTAAATATTCAAAATTAATTATTGCATATTTAAATATTGAATTTTAAATATTAAAATTAATTTTTAAATATTCAAATATTAAATATTGAAAATTAATAATTAAATATTTAAATATTGAATTTTAAATATTAAAAATTAATTTTTAAATATTCAAATATTAAATATTAAAAATTAATTTTAAATATTTAAATATTGAATTTTAAATATTAAAAATTAATTTTTAAATATTTAAATATTGAATTTTAAATATTAAAAATTAAATTTTAAATATTCAAATATTAAATATTAAAAATTAATTTTTAAATACTTAAATATTGAATTTTAAATATTAAAAATTGATTTTTAAGTATTCAAATATTAAATATTGAAAATTAATAATTAAATATTTAAATATTGAATTTTAAATATTAAAAATTAATTTTTAAATATTTAAATATTGAATTTTAAATATTAAAAATTAATTTTTAAATATTTAAATATTAAATATTAATTTTCAATTATTCAAATATCAAATATTAATTTTTAAATATTCAAATATTAAATATTCAAAATTAATTATTAAATATTTAAATATTGAATTTTAAATATTAAAAATTAATTTTTAAATATTTAAATATTAAATATTAATTTTCAAATATTCAAATATTAAATATTAAATATCGATTTTCAAATATTCAAATATTAAATATTAAATATTGATTTTCAAATATTCAAATATTAAATATTAATTTTCAAATATTCAAATATAAATATTCAAAATTAATTATTGCATATTTAAATATTGAAGTTTAAATATTAAAAATTAATTTTTAAATATTCAAATATTAAATATTGAAAATTAATAATTAAATATTTAAATATTGAATTTTAAATATTAAAAATTAATTTTTAAATATTCAAATATTAAATATTAAAAATTAATTTTTAAATATTTAAATATTGAATTTTAAATATTAAAAATTAATTTTTAAATATTCAAATATTAAATATTAAAAATTAATTTTTAAACATTTAAATATTGAATTTTAAATATTAAAAATTAATTTTTAAATATTCAAATATTAAATATTGAAAATTAATAATTAAATATTTAAATATTGAATTTTAAATATTAAAAATTAATTTTTAAATATTTAAATATTGAATTTTAAATATTAAAAATTAATTTTTAAATATTTAAATATTATATATTAATTTTCAATTATTCAAATATCAAATATTAATTTTTAAATATTCAAATATTAAATATTCAAACTTAATTATTAAATATTTAAATATTGAATTTTAAATATTAAAAATTAATTTTTAAATATTCAAATATTAAATATTCAAAATTGATTATTAAATATTTAAATATTGAATTTTAAATATTAAAAATTAATTTTTAAATATTCAAATATTAAATATTAAAAAGAAATTTGTAAATATTTAAATATTGAAGTTTAACTATTAAAAATTAATTTTTAAATATTCAAATATTAAATATTGAAAATTAATAATTAAATACTTAAATATTGCATTTTAAATATTAAAAATTAATTTTTAAATATTCAAATATTAAATATTAATTTTCAAATATTCAAATATTAAATATTAATTTTCAAATATTCAAATATTAAATATTCACAATTAATTATTGCATATTTAAATATTGAATATTAAATATTAAAAATTAATTATTAAATATTTAAATATTGAATTTTAAATATTAAAAATTAATTTTTAAATATTCAAATATTAAATATTAAAAATTAATTTTTAAATATTTAAATATTGAATTTTAAATATTAAAAATTAATTTTTGAATATACAAATATTAAATATTGAAAATTAATAATTAAATATTTAAATATTGAATTTTAAATATTAAAAATTAATTTTTAAATATTTAAATATTAAATATTAATTTTCAAATATTCAAATATCAAATATTAATTTTTAAATATTCAAATATTAAATATTCAAAATTAATTATTAAATATTTAAATATTGAATTTTAAATATTAAAAATTAATTTTTAAATATTCAAATATTAAATATTCAAAATTAATTATTAAATATTTAAATATTGAATTTTAAATATTAAAAATTAATTTTTAAATATTCAAATATTAAATATTAAAAATTAATTATTAAATATTTAAATATTGAATTTTAAATATTAAAAATTAATTTTTAAATATTCAAATATTAAATATTGAAAATTAATTATCAAATCTTGGAATATTGAATTGTAAATATTAAAAATTAATTTTAAATATTCAAATATTAAATATTAAATATTAATTTTCAAATATTCAAATATTAAATATTAATTTTTAAATATTCAAATATTAAATATTCAAAATTAATTAATAAATATTTAAATATTGAATTTTAAATATTAAAAATTAATTTTCAAATATTCAAATATTGAATATTCAAAATTAATTATTGCATATTTAAATATTGAATTTTAAATATTAAAAATTAATTTTTAAATAATCAATTATTAAATATTGAAATTTTTTATTTTAATATTTAAATATTTATTTTTAAATATTAAAAATTAATTTTTAAATATTCAAATATTAAATATTAAAAATTAATTTTTAAATATTTAAATATTGAATTTTAAATATTAAATATTAAAATTAATTGATTTTCAAAGATTCAAATATTAAATATTGAATTTTAAATATTAAAAATTAATTTTTAAATATTCAAATATTAAATATTAAAAATTAATTTTTAAATATTTAAATATTGAATTTTAAATATTAAAAATTAATTTTTAAATATTCAAATATTAAATATTGAAAATTAATAATTAAATATTTAAATATTGAATTTTAAATATTAAAAATTAATTTTTAAATATTCAAATATTAAATATTAAAAATTAATTTTTAAATATTTAAATATTAAATATTAATTTTCAAATATTCAAATATCAAATATTAATTTTTAAATATTCAAATATTAAATATTCAAAATTAATTATTAAATATTTAAATATTGAATTTTAAATATTAAAAATTAATTTTTAAATATTCAAATATTAAATATTAAAAATTAATTATTAAATATTTAAATATTGAATTTTAAATATTAAAAACTAATTTTCAAATATTCAAATATTAAATATTCAAAATTAATTATTAAATATTTAAATATTGAATTTTAAATATTAAAAATTAATTTTTAAATATTCAAATATTAAATATTCAAAATTAATTATTAAATATTTAAATATTGAATTTTAAATATTAAAAATTAATTTTTAAATATTCAAAAATTAAATATTGAAAATTAATTATTAAATATTTAAATATTGAATTTTAAATATTAAAAATTAATTTTTAAATATTCAAATATTAAATATTGAAAATTAATTATTAAATATTTAAATATTGAATTTTAAATATTAAAAATTAATTTTTAAATATTCAAATATTAAATATTAAATATTAATTTTCAAATATTCAAATATTAAATATTAATTTTTAAATATTCAAATATTAAATATTCAAAATTAATTATTGAATATTTAAATATTGAATATTAAATAGTGAAAATTAATAATTAAAGATTGAAATATTGAATTTTAAATATTAAAAATGAATTTTTAAATATTCAAATATTAAAGATTAAACATTAATTTTTAAATATTTAAATATTGAATTTTAAATATTAAAAATTAATTTTTAAATATTCAAATATTAAATATTGAAAATTAATATTATTAAATATTTAAATATTGAATTTTAAATATTAAAAATTAATTTTTAAATATTCAAATATTAAATATTAAAATTAATTTTAAATATTTAAATATTGAATTTTAAATATTAAAAATTAATTTTAAATATTCAAATATTAAATATTGAAAATTAATAATTAAATATTTAAATATTGAATTTTAAATATTAAAAATTAATTTTTAAATATTTAAATATTAAATATTAATTTTCAAATATTCAAATATCAAATATTAATTTTTAAATATTCAAATATTAAATATTCAAAATTAATTATTAAATATTTAAATAATGAATTTTAAATATTAGAAATTAATTTTTAAATATTCAAATATTAAATATTAAAAATTAATTATTAAATATTTAAATATTGAATTTTAAATATTAAAAATTAATTTTCAAATATTCAAATATTAAATATTCAAAATTATTTATTAAATATTAAAATATTGAATATTTAAAAAATGAATATTAATTTTCAAATATTCAAATATTTAATATTAAAAATTAATTTTTAAATCTTCAAACATTAAATATTAAATTTTAATTTTTAAATATTCAAATATTAAATATTCAAAATTAATTATTGAATATTTAAATAATGAATATTGAATATTGAAAATTAATTTTTAAATATTCAAATATTATAAATTAATTATTAAATATTCAAGTATTAAATATTCAAATATTAAATATTAAAATTAATTTTTAAATATTTAAATATTGAATTTTAAATATTAAAAATTAATTTTTAAATATTCAAATATTAAGTATTGAAAATTAATAATTAAATATTTAAATATTGAATTTTAAATATTAAAAATTAATTTTTAAATATTTAAATATTAAATATTAATTTTCAAATATTCAAATATCAAATATTAATTTTTAAATATTCAAATATTAAATATTCAAAATTAATTATTAAATATTTAAATATTGAATTTTAAATATTAGAAATTACTTTTTAAATATTCAAATATTAAATATTAAAAATTAATTATTTAATATTTAAATATTGAATTTTAAATATTAAAAATTAATTTTCAAATATTCAAATATTAAATATTCAAAATTATTTATTAAATATTTAAATATTGAATTTTAAATATTAAAAATTAATTTTTAAATATTCAAATATTAAATATTGAAAATTAATAATTAAATATTTAAATATTGAATTTTAAATATTAAAAATTAATTTTCAAATATTCAAATATTAAATATTAAATATTGATTTTCAAATATTCAATTATTAAATATTAATTTTCAAATATTCAAATATTAAATATTAAATATTGATTTTCAAATATTCAAATATTAAATATTAATTTTCAAATATTCAAATATTAAATATTAATTTTCAAATATTCAAATATAAATATTCAAAATTAATTATTGCATATTTAAATATTGAAGTTTAAATATTAAAAATTAATTTTTTAATATTCAAATATTAAATATTGAAAATTAATAATTAAATATTTAAATATTGAATTTTAAATATTAAAAATTAATTTTTAAATATTCAAATATTAAATATTAAAAATTAATTTTTAATATTTAAAATTCAATATTTAAATATTTAAAAATTAATTTTTAAATATTAAAATATTAAATATTAAATATTAAAATTAATTTTTAAACATTTAAATATTGAATTTTAAATATTAAAAATTAATTTTTAAATATTCAAATATTAAATATTGAAAATTAATAATTAAATATTTAAATATTGAATTTTAAATATTAAAAATTAATTTTTAAATATTTAAATATTGAATTTTAAATATTAAAAATTAATTTTTAAATTTTTAAATATTAAATATTAATTTTCAAATATTCAAATATTAAATATTAATTTTTAAATATTCAAATATTAAATATTAAAAATTAATTTTTAAATATTTAAATATTGAATTTTAAATATTAAAAATTAATTTTTAAATATTCAAATATTAAATATTAAAAATTAATTATTAAATATTTAAATATTGAATTTTAAATATTAAAAATTAATTTTCAAATATTCAAATATTAAATATTCAAAATTATTTATTAAATATTTAAATATTGAATTTTAAATATTAAAAATTAATTTTTAAATATTCAAATATTAAATATTAAATATTAATTTTCAAATATTCAAATATCAAATATTAATTTTTAAATATTCAAATATTAAATATTCAAAATTAATTATTAAATATTTAAATATTGAATTTTAAATATTAGAAATTAATTTTTAAATATTCAAATATTAAATATTCAAATATTAAATATTCAAAATTGATTATTAAATATTTAAATATTGAATTTTAAATATTAAAAATTAATTTTTAAATATTCAAAAATTAATTTTTAAATATTCAAATATTGAATATTAAATATTAATTTTCAAATATTCAAATATTAAATATTCATTTTCAAATATTCAAATATTAAATATTCAAAATTAATTATTGCATATTTAAATATTGAATATTGAAAATTAATTATTAAATATTTAAATATTGAATTTTAATTATTAAAAATTAATTTTTAAATATTCAAATATTAAATATTAATTTTTAAATATTCAAATATTAAATATTAATTTTCAAATGTTCAAATATTAAATATTCAAAATTAATTATTAAATATTTAAATATTGAATTTTAAATATTAAAAATTAATTTTTAAATATTCAAATTGTCACGGTGGGAAATGCCCAGGCTGCTTGGTGGTAACACTGAGCCAGCCGGAATGGTCTAGGTGATGTACGAGTTCTCAGCTCGTACATCATCGCCATTTACCTTTTTGTTGTTACAATGTAACGTAGTTTTATCTCAATATAAAGTTGTGTGCATAATTGAATGGTTTCTCTGTTCTTGCCGCGATTCCCACATCCCCTGAGATGTGATTAAAAAGTGTAAGTGCTCGATTGAAGTTAGCCAGGGTCCGCAGCCCTCTCTGCGAGTTTAGTCTAAGTCTTGGAACTTGACGTGATAGGATAAATTACCACCAGGATCAACCCCCACGTAATTTATACCCTTTCAGTGGCGCCCTTCCCGTTGGTCAAAACGGAGAATTTTCGTCCATCAGGACCTTGTTTCTGGGTTTTGGAAATCCTGTCAAAGGTTTGGTAAGTAGGAGACTTCTCCAAAACCTTCTTATTCGCTTTGTAAAAAAGTAGAATTTCTTTTTTTTGTCAGTTCCTTTCACAGGATTTTTTCCCCTTTTAACCCCTTTTTCTTTTTTTTGCTATTAACATGTATTTATTTTTAATCAAAAGTTTGTTAATTTTAAGCAAAAGTTTCGAAAGTGAAGGCTAAAAACCTTCACTCAAAAGTTAATTTCTAGTGTGCAAAAACGAACGTGTGTAATTTGTACATCGGGATAGGTACCCCGCTACCCTCTCCGCCTACAGCTACGTCCGCGTTGCGTTGGTACGTTACAACGTTCGGAACAATAGAAGCTACGTTTTGTACATCGTTTCAGCGTACCTACTCGATTTTTCTGTTAGGTAGGTACCTGGATTTCTTGAATAAATTATCGTTATCATCACCAACGTGCGTATTCGTGATCGGATACATTTTCAACGTCGTGCCTGCTTTATTTTCGAATAAAATAGGTACCTATATTTTCAGATAAATTTTATTTCGAAATAAAAACGTTAGGTGACTTGGTAGGTATTTTAAAACGATCGTAGCCTATTTTTGCATACGTACCTATTTATTTTAGTGAAAATAGGTACCAAAAATTAACTTGTGTATTTTTTCAACGTCATAAATTCGTATGCAAACTTCTTTACCTATTATAGAAGAATATATTGAAACACCTGTAGAGGATAGGCTTAAAAATCCTTTCCTATTTTCGAATGCAATTCTTTCTAGGTTAAAATCTGTAGATTTTACTCTGACTATCGAATTTTTATTGGTCAACGCAGGTATTTTCGTGATTCTAATAGGAAATTGCAATACGAATCCTATTTTATTGACAACCTATATTTTTTCGAAAATCCTAGGCAGTTTGAAAAACCTTTGCAGAAATTTTTGCGTCTGCAGTATAAAATACCTAGGAATTTTCCAAAAATGTACCCGAATATGGATCCTAATCGTCCGAATCCTAAAATGACTAGTGATGATGATGCTTTGTTGACTGAAGCTGAACGTAAAGCTAAATTATTACGCGAACGTAGACGTCGACGAGCTATTGAACATGCTTCTGGAGTGTATAAATCACCGACTATGGAACAGAAAGTTCAATTTTATAAGAAAATACATAGTCATAATGTATCAGAAGTTCAAGAACAACAGAGAAAACTTCAGAAATACCTCCAGGAGCAGGAAAATCTTCGAAAAGACTCGTTACTTCAAGAAGAAAAAATCAGAAAACATCTGGAGAAGTTGACTATCCCTCCCACTCCACCCGACGAAGAAATTCAAAAGCAGATTGAGAATATTAATTTCGAAATGTATGACGACGATGGTAAATTATTATTCGACAGTCCTGAAGAATACTCTGATTGGTTGCAAAGTGAATTGAATGCAACTCTGAAAAATAAAAATAATGATGACGTTTATGAATCAGATAATAAATCAGATGATAATGAATCTGAATTCCCATCATTACTTACTCAGTCGGATAATGAAGAGGATGATACGGAAAAACCGGCAAATTCCGAAAAACCGGCTACTAAACCAACTTCTAAACCTTCTGTAGCGAGAAAATTATCATTTACTAATCAGGACGATGCTAATAAAGCTCTAGTACATGCGAAAAATGTACATCTAGCTACTAAAGACAAAATTGCATCTGAACGTGCGCATGGCGAATTATTCACATCGCTAAAACTGCCACCTGAAGTTATGTTAAGAATTGGTCAGCTTCCTAAAAAGCAATTCAATTTACTCCTCAAAAAGTAACACCGTACGAGGAGCTCTCCAAATTTGAAAAACCAAATATCGAAGATGAATTGCAGGCGGCTAGTAGGATTGTATCAAAAACTTTCGCAGGATCAAAACCAATTCCTGAGGTAAAAGAAATCGAAATTCTTCCAATTAAAACAAAATTTAATTTAGGAGAACATGAGATATACGGTCATCAGGGAATACCTGAAATTGAAAACCAAAAGGAAGACGATCCTGATAGCTACGAAGTCTACCTGTTAAAACAATTACAAAAGATGCAAAAAGCTGGTGATGATGAACTCACGAGACATAATTCTAGGATAAACCAGCTTGAAACGGATGTAAATCGAAATATTCAGAAAGCTAAAGCGACTCATAAGGATGTAAAGAATTTACGTGAAAATTTGAAGGAACAACGCGAAGCTATTTCTGACAATCAACAAGATATTGATATTTTACGTCGTGGAAAACATTTACATGATGCATGTAAATGTACAAAATCGCAAATTATGTACTTCGCTATACCAAGCTTTCGACGAAGCGTTGAGTGGCAATGTTAATGCTATAAATCAAAAAATGGATGCGATATACGATGATACGCAAGAACACATTAACAAAGTGTACAAGAACAACGCTGCGTTATTATATAAATCTCTCGAACATGATGCTGAGATTGCTGAAATTAAACGAAAACAGCAAACAGCAATTTCATGGCCCGAATCATTGAGTCTTGCAAAAGTTGATACGTCTGCTGCAGCTTTCATGGCTGCTGGTATAAAATTCGGCTATGAGAACCGTTTTCACGTCGTGAATTTTCTAGACCGTTTTAAAAGATATGCCAAGCATGCGAAAATGAATGACGGGCAGATGTGTTTTACGTTTCCTCAACTTTTGTACACTCCTTATACAGAATCTTGGAAGGATTTAAATCAAGGTATAGAGCCATATTCTAGTCTAGAGTATAATTTCAAAAATTATTTCTGGAAAAGAACCGACCAGAAAGCTGCAATGACACATTTTGAAAAATGTGAGATCAACTCGTATAAGAATGCGCTCATGATCGGTGAACTAAAGAAATGGTTCGAAACCTTGATGTCGGTTGACAACCCTAACCTTCAAGACTGTATTAGAAATATCGTCTTAAAATTACCTCGTTATCTTCGAAGCCGTTTTTCGGGAAGACCGTCATATGATCGAAAATATTTTTTCAAGGTGTTGGATATGATCGAAAATGAAGAGGATGATCCTACCATTACTGCGTGTAAGGTGGATGAGAGATTTGCGCCAGATTTTACAGGAGCAAATCAACCTGCGATCGAATGGTACCAAGGAGCAAACGCACCGACTCAAAAGTTTCCCTACGTTCTGCCCCCGAATATGTACCCCGCAATGTATCCCACCTCGTACCAACATGCCTTACCAACGACGGTCCCCCAAAAGGCAATTATGCCTAAGCCAGTTGCTGACAAACCTGTGGTTCAAAAACCCGTGATACAAAAACCGGTTATTCAGAAACCAATCATAGCAAAACCTACGGGTATACCACAGGTAACAGGAAAGCAGAACACTAAGCCTTTCCCAGTAAACCAGCTTACGGCAGAAGAAGTAGAATATTTGAACAGCATTCCAGATCAGAATGTTCCACCTTCTCCAGAACCGGTTACGATCGAAGATGTAACTGAAGAGACGTCGGGAAACGCTTAATTGACAAATGTGGAAACACAGGCTCCTCCCCGAACGCCTCATTATCTGTAAATATTCAAAAATTAGAAGCTTTCGATAAAACTGATCTTACTTACCTGCAACAATATGAATTTATTGGAGATTCGCAGGCGTATATTTGTACTCGGTATCTGAAAAGATATGATAAAGATAAAATGCCAGAATATTTAAGAGAGCAAATTTCGATAGGTAAAATGATGCAGATTTTAAAAACAGCATACATACCTAAAAGAAAAGCGATTCTTTCGATAGGAACGTACGAATTGAATTATTCTCGTCTACCCATAAAGCAACTCGGTGAAAAATTGGTCCAATTGATCAATTTGTTGCTTGTAAATAAGGAAATGAAGGAAATTATCGTCCTATTTCCACTTGTACGTCCAACTATAGATAAAGATCCTGGCGTATCAGCTGACAGATATTATCCATTTCGACGTTTATACCAAAAACTCGAGTCAGATGACCGTATCCGCGTTATGGTAGAACCGTCCTTACGGTATTTAAAAACCGGAAATGAAAAACGACATCTGACAGGTCCGAAAGAAGTACCGGATCTGAAAAATGGATTGCTGATACCAGACGAATCGAAATTTTATTTTTCTCGATTCTATCGTAAATACTACATGGCGTACGATTCTTACAAGTATACGTTACATGCTTTATTGGATGACTTGGATAATTGGATTTATTTAAAAATTGGAAGCCCTCCAGTTTGTAAAGGACGTTATCGAGAACCGCCCCCTACACCACCCCAATCTCCCAGGGAGGACCCTGCTAAGAGATTGGAAGAGGCTCGCTTAAAGAAATTAAATTCTGCTGAATCGACACAAGATACGAAATTGGAGCCGGTTACATCGAAAACTGCTGAGTATGGAAAGAATTTTCCACCTTTAAAACCAACTATACTGAAAGGGGCAAAAAATGGTGCTAAAACCACTGTTATACCCCCTCCACCAGAATTTGCTGATTCTGGGGCAAATGATCAGCTAAAACCTGATCAAGCCAAAACCTACGCTGACGCAACAACAAATGCTTCAACAACTACTTCGGAGATTCCTAAACATAAGATTCCAATTCCAATGCCTGATATTCCTAAAAATACAGATAAACCAGAATCAGGTACCTCAAAAGACACCGTGCGTATGCTCCACATACCACAAGAACAGAAGGTTCACAATACGAGGATACCCGATTCCAATAATATTTCACAACCATCAGTTAATCCAAAAACCACCGTGCGTATACCCCAAATACAATCGGAAAATAAGAAAAAAGACAAGGAGAAGACTGATGGGATAAATAATAAACCTGTATCTAACAAAAATAACTCCGTGCGTATGCCCCATATACCACAAAAACAGTTGGATACAGGAAATTTGAAAAATTCTGGTACAGGTAACAAAGAAAATTCCACACCTGATACAACTTCACCCACCACGCGTATGTCCCAACTAAACGCTATCGAAAATGAAGAAACTAAGAAAGTATCAGGAATGGAAACCTCAAAACCTGTGTCTGAGAATATTATACCCGTGCGTATACCGATAGATGAATCAGGTACGAAAAATATGGCATGTGGAATAGAGAAAGGAATCGAAAATTCAGATAAGATTCAATCGTTGTCAGATTATCTGAAGGAAAATTATGGAGAAAATGTTGAAGAATTGTTGAATCAAAAGTTTCAAAATAACTCGCAAGCGTCAACATCTGGGAATATTTCGTTTATACAAGAGACAGATAACCCAGTGAAATATTGTCCAATTTCAATGATCCACTCTCTGGACAACACCAACATCAAAGATTTCAAAGACATTCACCCACTCATCAGAGATCAGATCGTTAACGAGCATTCTGATGACTCAACGTGTGTGGTGAATTTAAAACTTGGAAGTCAATCGATGAAGACTCAGCTTGACACAGGAGCATATCCGAATGTTGTGTCTGAGCAACTTTACGAAAAACTTTGGTGTGCAGAGAGAAGATTGGTACAACTGGTACAATTGCCACGAGGAGTTCTGCTTAGAATGGCAAATCACGACATTATTCGTACCAGTGAAATTATGCCAATATTTCGCTTGATGTTTAGTACGCAGGAATTAAAAATTCCGTTTTACATAATCGAATCAAATAATCCGGTGAGCATAATCGGGAGGCTGACGATGCAAGTTTTATGCATTCAGCCATTGATTCGAGAAAGATTTGCTACATGTTCTTTGGTGCCTAGTGCTCCAGTCAAATTAAACTTTTTGACTGCCGATGAATATTATGGAAACCTTACGGTACAGCACGTCGATGTCGAAGAAACCGACAAGAACATGGCAAATCACTTCATCCAACAGTATTCGAATCCAGCGAATTGGGATTTATTGGAACCTGAAGATCGAGATTTCGGTCCTGAAATATACGTAAAGAAAACAAAGAAAACCTTTGAACGCCTCGAAGATAAAAATTATACAACTAAAAAACGTTTGAGTGAAATACTCGAGGCCGCCCTCGCGTTCAAAGATATCTTTAGTATATATCCAGGTTCTTACAACGGTAAAATGTCGAAATTCGAGTTTAAGTCTGAGGAGGATAAAAAGAAACCGTGGAGAGGAGAAAAATATAAACCTCCGAAGAAAAAACGAGAACGTATGAGAAAAGCTTTGAACATCTTGCTTGCTCTCGGTCTTGTTGAAAGATCAAATTCTCCATTTATAAATACATCATGTCCAGTCGAGAAAAAAGATGGCAGCATACGATGGACAATAGCCTCCGACGAATTGAACGAGAAACTACAACCGAACTATATTGAACCACCGCCCCTCGAGTATGTGATTTTCGATGGCGAAGACGATCAATTTTTCTCGACACTAGACTTTGTATGGGGTTTTATGAACAGATGGCTTCACCCAGAATCGAGAAAATATACCGCCTTCCAATTCGAGGGGCAAGTGTATCAATTTACTCGTGTACCTTACGGTACTAGTGTATCGGCTGCAGAATTTATCGACATGATCAATCAGATCATCCCAAATCAGCAAGGAATTTCGAAATACGTTGATGACATATTACTCAGAGCTAAAACCTTTGAGGAAATGGTCACTTTACTGTTTTTCGTTTTCACAAGGATTAGAGCTGCCGGAGTGAAATTGAATCCGACAAAAACAGAGCTCTTCCAGACGAAAACGGAGCATCTCGGCTACGTACTCTCTCACAATGAGATTGGAAAACAGAGTAAGAAAATCGAGAAATTCGACCAATTTGTGGAAAAGCATACAAAGAATGGTCATTTCAAGTTGAAAAACAAGAATGAAATTCTGGCTTTGCTAGGTCTGACTGGTTTATACGCCAAATTCATTCCTAAGTATCCGCAGATTGTAAGCGATTTATACGCTCTTACTTCTGATAAAATCCCGTTTGAGTGGGGTCCAAAGCAGGATGAGGCTTTTAAACTGTTAAGTGATGCGTACCGCAAGGATTTTAAGCTCATGCCTCCCCATCAAGATCACGATCTATATTTGGATACAATGCCGACGAAAGAAGGCAGGTGCGGATGCCTATTCCAAATTATAGACGGGGAACCACGAATTATCATGTATGCCGGATACCTTTGGAAACCTTCGCATAAGAACTATACGCCTCTGGATCAGGAAATTTGCACGCTGGTAACCATGCTTAAAAAGCTGGGTATCTGGTTATATGGTAGCCAGTTACACGTACGTGCAAACCTGAAACCTTTCTTCAAACAAGCGAAGGATATGATGGTTATTCATCGTAAGATGGCGGTATGGGTTTCATGGATACAAGGTTTCAACGTAAAGTGGGATATGAAACACAAGCCCAACTTGTACAAAATACAAGCCCCTGAGCTGACTGTTTCTAAATACCCCACTATGTTACCTTTGAAAGGAGTCAGCTTTACGTCACTCCACAGCTACGAAATCAACTTTACAGCTGAAATGATTGATCAACTCATGGAGTATCTGGAGAACATCCATATATATCAACAAGAAGATCAAATCATACGAGATACCATGTTACTCCTTGAAACTCAAGTACCGGAAACTAACAAGAAGTTAAAGAACCGTCAAGATGCCAAAGCAAAAAAGTTTGAGATCGTTAGAGACGAAGAAGGTAATAAGGTACTTTACCGGAAAAATAAGGATGGAACTATGGTTCCATACCTCCCGACTAGTCTATTCTATGACGTCGTAGATTATTTGCATGACCAATATGGTCACCTCGGAGCAAATAAGTTGGACGTAGTTTTTCGCCGGATATATTTTTACCCGAACCAGTTGAAATATATCAAGGAAGTCACGACCGGATGTCTTGTTTGTAAGTGTAGTAAATTCTACGGGTACAATAAGAAATTGGAGTACGCGCAGATTGAGGCATATACATTCGGTGATGTCTTGTCAGTGGATTTGTTTGGACCTGTTGTCAATAAAAAAGGCCTCCCTCGATATCTTGTCGTTGCGAAAGATGTTTTTACATCGAAATTATGGTTACGACCTACGATTACGATTAAAATGAAACCCGTAATTCACGCAATGGAAGACATCATAAAAGATATCGAATCGATGGGAGTAAAGGTCAAGAAAACAATTTCTGACAACGGGAAACAATTTGTGAGCGAAGAGTGGAAACAATTAATGGTCAAATACAACATCAAAGATGGCCACACTACCGCGTACAATCCGTGCTCCAATTTGGTCGAGCGAGCGATGAAAACGATCGCTGAACGCATTCGTGTTCGTATTAATATCAAGCTTGATCCAGAGAAAGAACACTACGGTTGGCACAAATTTGTCAAACAGGTCGAAAACGAAATCAACAATTCTCCGACGGAATTTGGTTATAGGCCAAATGAGGCCTGGAACATTGAAGATACCCTCACGCATAGAATACCATCGAAGAAGTTAACCTTTAATTTTAGATATCATTTAAATCTTCTGATCGAAGAAGATAAGATTCATGCTGTGACTTTTACAACCAGTCAACACCTACTCACCGAAAAAATGGATGAAGCCGATTTTGTATATGATAGGGATGGTTTTGTAAGGGTAACAGCCGACGGTGCTTGTGCTGGCAATGGTAAACCCACTGCTAGAGCTGGTATAGGTATCTGTTTTAATTCTGCAAAGGACAAAAATGTCTCTGAGCGAATTTATCATAATGTGTACCAACCTACAAATAACTTAGCCGAACTCATGGCGATTAAAACCGCCATGAACATCTTGCTTTTCAACGAAGTTAAGAAGGTAAGGATATTCTCAGATTCGAAATACTCGGTTGATGCGTTGAATATCACCAAAGACAAGTGGATCGCGAATAACTGGAAAAATTCGAAGAAAAAACCAGTGCGACACTTGGATCTTTTTAAGGAAATTCTCGAGTTGCGCGTGATGTTTGAACAATGCGACATCAGACACGTATACTCAGAAGACCATATATACGATCATAAGTTAGCTGATATATTAGCGAAGAAATCAGTTTACGACAAAATCAACGCACTCGAGAAAATCGAAGAGATGTCTGATAAACAAGTTATTGAAGCCTACATCAGGGAGCGTCGGAAACTCCAACGCATCTGCGATGAATACAATTGGGCCAAGAAATTCGGTGATACACATCCATTCGAAGTAGGTGACATGGTATTATTGACTGAGCACAGACAGTCTAAATATTATAAAGGTATGTCCCGAAAATTCTTTCTTAAACGAGCAGGGCCCTATTTTATCAAAGAAAAAAGGGACCATAACTGCTATATTGTCGTGCCTACTCACACGCCTCGAGCCGAAGGCAAGCCTGTGAACATTAGGCAAATCACGTTATTCCTGTCTGTAGAGCAACAAAAGCTTTTGCGACAGAAGCCTGCTTAAAGTCCAAGTTAAATCGAAAAAGCGATTGAGGAACGAATTCGTGACTTTATTACTCGACAAAGTATCGATCCTGAACGAGATATCGATGAAAATGCCTATGTTCGGGCTTCAGCTAAAATTTCTGAACAAGCTCAGAAACAGGAGAGAGCTGAACGTTTCAAACGATATCAGGAAAGGAGAGAACAGGGTGTCGAGGAAATCAATTCGGATTCGGATTTCGATTATGACGAATTTGACTCGGAGTTGGAGTGGGAAGATTCGACTGATGACGATGACGATAATCCACCACCTCCTCCTCAACCTAGAGTTAGAGGATTTAACTCAAGAGGTGATGCCATTCCAGGTTCATCAGGAATGAGCTCGTCAACACCAATTCAGACACGTGGACGTACGATAATTTATCCGAGTACACCTGATCACTCTGACTCAGAACAGAGCCCCGATTCTCGAATTCGAAGCTCATTGAATGAGCAAAGTTCTGATCAGAGGAATACCACCACTCAGATTACTGAGGATCAGGTGATGGAACTCAGAGATACTGAGAGTTCAACTCGACGAAATGAATCGAACGCCGAAAATACAGCTGAGTTTGACTCAGGTTTTGATACCATGAATCAAAACACTGAGGACTTAGAGAACTCAGCTGAACAACAAGAGCCACCTCAACCTCCAAAAAGGCGCCCAGGAAGACCAAAAGGCTCCAAAAATAAGAAGAAAAGAGGTCGAACTCGAAAAGACCCCCCTCTCGATACTCAACGATTAGAAAGAGAAATTCGAGAGGGAACTGGGGCAAATTTTGAGGAAATCGAGGAGAAAGCCAAAGAATACCTCAAAAAACGAGGTAAAAGAACCAACAGATTCGAGGTTCAAATGGCTAAGGCAGAAAATATACCTCTGAGAAGTGTACAATGCAGCAGAAAAAAGAAACTCCCCCTACCTGTTGCAATGCTCAGGTTTACCCCCGAATACACTGATCAAAGGTTTAAAATTCATAAGTGTAAGCTGGACGTAGTTAGGTTGGAGTCTGAAATTCAAAGTGAGGTAGGGGTAAAATTTACACAATTGAAAGCTGAGGCTGAGGACTATCTCCTAAAAAGAGATAGAAAAAACCCAGTCCCACTTCCAATTGCAATGTTGAAATTTATTCCTAAGTACACTAAAAGAAAATTCAGACTTCACAAAATGAAGTCCAAAAAGGTACCACCTGATAAAACAGGTGATGAAGGTAAAAAATTTGAAATTTCTAGGGAGCATGTGGAGCCAAACATGAAACTCCTAATAGAAATGCTCAAATTTATTCATGATTTTAGTCCCGATGTACATAAAATAGGTAGTCCGAATTTTGAACAGTTTGAACAGATTAAAACTCTGCTTTCAAACTTGGTAGGTAAAAGTGCTAAAAACACTTCAGAAACCTACCAAGGTGAAAAAACTGTCAAAAATTCAAGGATAGAATCCTTCAGTCGTTTAAAAGAGTATTTGACATCACTATTTAAAAAATAGCGATGTCAAATAGCTAATTAGGTAGGTACAAAATTATACAAATAGGTAAAAACCTGTACGAATAAAAATCGTACAGTTTCTCAATTTATTTTCGTTCGAAACTCGATGAACTGCGATAATGCAGTAAATAGGTATGAAAATCGTTGGGTAGGTAATTCCAAAAGGCCCAAAATAAACCGCCTAACAATGGAATTACCGAGCAACGAGGTAATAAGATAAGAAATCAAGTACACGATAGACAATTCTGCTCTGCAGAAATAGAATAATCGAATGTAAAACCCCTCCCTTCCCCTCCAGCGTATACGTACGATTCCAATACCTTCAGGTTTCGAACAGCTTCAATCGTATTCTAAAGTTTGCCGAAAGTTTACCGTTTTACTTTTTCGTGTTAAAAATGGATAGATGTTGCGATAAGTGTAAAAGTATCACTACCCGTCGAAGCTTGTTAATGCGGATGTTAATTGCGATTCTCCGATTAGTGGAATTATTAGAGAGAGAAGAGGAGATACATCGTGCGGATAGAGAGTCGAACGGTAAGGTTTTTTACTAAAAAATTAAAATGAGTGAAATGGAAAAACTTTTTTCGGACTTATGTAAAATTACGGACACCATCGACCGAATTGCAAATATGAATATTCCCAAACGAAAAAAGACTGTAAAATTTTCAAATGTAATTACGATTATAGAGCCTAAACCAAAACGAGTCACTTTTTCAGATAAAGTTACAATCATTCAAGGTAATTTTTCTTTTAATCTTCCTTTGTCAAAATTTTTTTTTTGATTATTAACGTAAATTTTCAATTCGATAATAATTTTCTCCCTTATTCACAATTTTCAAAACACAACAATTTAACGTAACATCCGAACCTAAAACGAATAATTTTTTTCTATTTCTCTTTCTTTTCTTCCCTCCCTCCCTTCTAATCACTCAAATTAGGTAAACAAATAGTATAACGTAATTCATCAGATCGACATCTTATCAAATTTGATCACTTCTGTTACAGTATAATTTATCTACATACGACATTTAAAGTTCAAAAAGTTCCGAAAATAATCCTGCTTTCAAAAGTAAGTCTATAATCCACCCATTAACAAAAATTATAATCATTAACTTACAACTTAATCATTAGGTTCAAAAGTTCCCTAAAAAATGTTTACTGTTGAAGAAACTGAAATGAATACGTCGGTCAAATTAAGGTATACAACGATGTTATTAAACCATTTTCGTCTTCAAATCTGTAACAATTTATGATTATCACTTCGATGTATCGGCACCGGTCACCGGAAGCTACCGGAACTAGAACCTGTTACAGAAAATAAAATTCTAGGATTCTCCAAATTTAAATTTCCCTTCCGGCTAGCTAGAACAAAAGTTTGCTAAATCAAGGTTTTCAGTTTAAAAATTGCGAAAATCTATTCGGTAAAACCGATAGCAAATACAGCGGTAGTTTTCAAAGCAGCGTGCGAATTGAGTTGTGCCGGCAAGCGAGGTATGTTTAGCTACGGCAATAAACTTACTTCGTTTTGTCGGCATTATTGCTTGTACGTTGCCAGAAAAGTAAAGTCATACAATGTATAGGTAATACCGAATAGATTTCTCCATAGTTTCAACCAAAATAAACCAAATCCCAGAGCAATTCGCAATAAAATACCCCGATCAACAGGTAGCTCTCTGAAATAAAAATATAATCAATAGGAACATAGGAAAGCTTTATTATAATAAAAACATCACCGCAGATTAGTCCAGCAGTCCTTTTATATGAAATTGGCCATAGATCATCTCTTCTATTCCAAATTCCATATCCTTTTCTTCAAAAATTAAAATTTTCGATCACTTTTCCATCCAATTGATAAAAATTTCCTTCCAAATGTAAACATCCGAAGTTATCAATTGTCCAGTCGGTAGCTAGCGCTATCGAGTGAGCAAAAAAGTAACTATAAATTTCAATTTTTATTTTTTTAAAATTCCGATTCCAACTACATTTCCCGTCCACAAAGCCAAAAACTTATCCAGATATTCAAAATAATTATTTTTCCCACGAAATTCCAAACCGATGATTAATTTTCAACTTTGAGCAAATAATTTCAAGAATAGTTCGTCTAAGTGTAATTTTGTTAAATACTTTCGATAAATAATTATAATATGTCTCTGCTTTGTGATTCAGGTATTCAAATATTCAATATTCTTTTTCCCTTTCTCTAATTACTAAACCCATAATTATAAATCTCCGGTAGAAATAATTTTTTTTCCCTTCTCTATCAAATGACAATAATATTTCACTTAATTGTAGGTTTCGTGTATAAATATGGCAAAAGTTCCGACACCCGCTGACTGTTCTGAAAAGATGGAAAGTACGTATACGCTGGTTAATATTTTTCCCCTAAAATAAATATGGTATTAATGGTGGTAAATTTTAGATACGAGTATTATCGATTACCAGCCGCTCGTTCATCCATTTATAGATGAAGACTTTATCATCGAAAGCCAATCTTCGAGTAGAAACGGTGTACTGATCCCTGACGTCCCAGCTGTAGCTGCGGTGCTGCAGATTGCTACGGTATGAATACAGATAGTGATTCTGCAACAGAAATAATGCCGTATATTAAAAAACGCGCTACTAAATCTCAACGATTAAAATTTGATCGTACGAAATATAAACTCGGAGGTAAAAGGTTAGGTTCCGTTCGGATAATATCAAACAGGAAAAAACCAGACGACGAAACGTTAATCTCCAGTAATAGTGATAATGAAGATATAAATACGACTTATTATGAGAATTGTAAAGGCGCACCCCTAATAATTGTAGCGTAAATTCACAAAAAATAGGCGTCTAATTGTAAAAATGTTTAAAAAACATGCCGAGATCGAAACCGATCAAAATTAAGCGTTTTGTTACAAAAATTGAGTTAGTACATGTTAACGTCGACAATCCATACTCGTCGATGGAAAATCCTGAACCGTCGACGAGTGGAATGAATTTTCCACGCGTCCAACGACTCAGTGATCACTCCACCGACGAGGAAGATTTAAGAGAACCGCCTACGGATAGGGAAAAAAGTAGATTAGCCCTAAACCAAATTAAAGAGCTACTTAAAACCAAACCAGCGATAGATAGGGCGAAAATTCGAAAACGTTTGAAGAAAATAGTAAATACGAACCATAATTATGCTTTGCTACGCGATGACGCTTCCGCTTATGATAAATCTCTAGAAATTTCGACTAATACTCCAATTGCCCTACAGGAAGGAGATATACTCATCCCCTTGGCAACCTGTATCTACTGCAATGTTTCTCTCGCTGCCAAAGGGCCATTTAACAAAGAAGAAATGGAAACAATTGTGCACCCAGTAGACTGCAAACATTTATACCACGCCTCCTGTATCGCTGTTATAAAACAAAAGTTCCGCAATAAAACGAACGAAGACGGGTCAGCTGCGATTCCAAACTGTATTATTAGTAAATGCGAGCTGTCATTGTTAGACAAAATGGTCGGTGTTAGTTTTAGAGCTTCGAAGTATATGCTGTACGCTCGACCCGTTGGTTTACCAACTGCTCATCGTTTGACAAAATTAAACCAAGAGCTGGTAAATCAAATAACCGATAAAGACCGAAAAATCGCTACTCTAACAGAAGCTATCGGAAATATGAATGAGCAGCTAACGATTATGAAACAAACCATCGACAATGAAGCTTTTTTGAAAGTTAAAGCTTTAAGCCGCCTCGATATGACCGAAATCGAACTTCAGAAATTAAAAGCCGCTGCTCGTAATAAAATGGACGCTGTAATCCAGACGAACCTAACGATGGAAGAACTTCGTAAACGTGAAGAAGCCAAAGAATCGTTAAGCCAGAAAACTATTGATATTAAAATTGCGGACCGGAAGAAAATTAACGAAGCCGAAGTCGACGTAATTTTGGAAGAGGCTCCGAGGATTCTCAGCGGCGAAATATCGAATCCGAATATGACAGTTCGTCATCGAAAACCACCAGGTATTCCACTTCAAATACCTCGCCAACCGGATCCTCGTACATTGCAACGGCTATCTCGTCCATCAATTTCAATTCTCAAATTTCAATATCTCCGGTACCCCATCGCAGACATCTCCGGCTTTACAGCCATCGGTATCAGATTTGATTATAGCTCCCGCCCCTACGACGACCGTATCAAAAGTTCCGCTTTCCATATCAAACGTTACCCAGTACATCGAATTTTGCTTGCAGCTCATCGGAAATGAATACGATTAACTTCGCCGATATTCATAAATATTTATACTCAACGGCTGGTATTCCGATGCCGCTGCAGCAACAGCAGCAAATACATCAGCTGCCGGTACAGCAACAGCTAATACCTCAGCTACCGATACCTCAGCCTACGATACCGCAGATACCGATAAACCGACCACCGGCACCTCAAACTTTGGCTGCACCGGTGAAATTACTTCAAATCGGTCATCACGTTACTCCGCGACCGTTGATGGATATACCTACTCAGCCGGTACCCGTACCACCGCCTCCCCCTTCCTCCTAGGCCACAAATTCACTTTTTTGGACGTGAAGAGGCCGAGGAGATGGATATTCCAACTCAGGAACAAGCCGAGGAGGAGGTACGCGATGATTTGGAGTTTATACACGCTGAAATGTTACCTCCCAACGAAAATCGGGATCAACTACGTCATTGGCTCGAGGTACACAACCGAATCTGCCGTAGGAAACTCGGAGACTTTCGTTTTGACGATCCAGAGTTCCAAATTGAGGAACATTTCCCCGCTATTCCGTTACCTCGTCGTTACAATAACATCACTATCTGCATCGAACCATCAGGCCGACACTTGTGGTTCTTCTTACACGGATTTTGGATTCTTGGCGGCGGTTTAAATAACCAATTTTTAGAAATAAATAATTGGATGGCCGAAGAAGACATCGCAGAAATGATTGCCGAATCTCCTTACAACTCGAATTCTATGTCGATCGAAGACCTCACCAACCAGCTTAGAGGTAGACGTCTGCCTT